>RJWJ010028357.1:0-21473 GCA_004363605.1 Indri indri | reverse complement strand
GATTCAATATAGATATAAAAATAATTTCTACCACAATAAATGGTGCTTTAGGAATGTTAGGTCCAATATTGGATTTATTGGAATTTTAAAACAAGAGGCTGGCTTTTGCTTTATTGCTTTGCTTCACAGTGTGATACATTTTGACAATATTTTTACTCAGTTTCTTAAGGAGACTTCATGAAAGAACCATAGGCACATGTTCAGAATATACGTGTAAATGACACTAGTGTGTTCAAATGTTGAAAGAAAGAGAAGACAATGAATTTAATTATCTTGTGTTCTTTGTCAATGCTCATTAGTTGAGTAGTGGAAGGATTTTATAAGAATTTACCATTCTGTTAATTCCAACTCAAGATTTCTTCAAACGAAAATGATGTTTGCCAAATATTGAATAATTAGGGACAAAATGGCAATATGATTTATGTTTTGTTATCAAAATCACTTGCACTGCATATGAGTAAGATAAGTTCCAAGGTAAAGAAAAGCTTAGTTTTGATCTAGCTAGATAGATAAGAGAATTTATTTTGAAATTGAGACTTTTCATAATATAAATCAATAATATCGACTTTATACAATTTTCAAATATGGATCAATGTATAGAAAATTTTCATTGTAATCAGCAGTATTATGTAAATTGGTTGTAAAAACTACAAGAAATATTTGAGCGACAACTTTTTGCTATTGATAAATTTAGAATTGCCTCTCAATTTATGCAATGCTCTAGTGAATTTGATGTAAAATACTCAGTTGTCACAAAAGTTAGTTACTTTACTTATCCTAGACAGATGTACTTTTGAAATTGATATGCTTTGGCTCAAAAGCCAAATCTATTGTTCTAAAATAATAATAATAAAAAAAGACAAACCAGTGTGGTCACTATCATAGACATAAAAGGAAGATGATATTTTGCTACCTAATTTAGTTATTAGGAAACTTTTAAGAATGTTTGTAAATAACTTGGGAACATGAATCTAATTCTCCTGCTGTAAATTCTGTGAAGTATAAATACAGATCAAGTATTTCTGTTGAAAATTTAACATCCAAATTGAGGTGGCTATAATTATAAAATGCATACTGGTTTTTGTAAACTTAGTAAAGAAGAGTAATGTGAAATATTTCCTCAATAATCATTTCTATTGATTGAATGTTGCAAAATAATATTTAGTTCTGGATATTTTGTTAAATAATGTATATTATTAAAGTATATTTCTTCTGTTATTTTCTTTAATGTGCTGCCAGACAATTTAAAATTACATTATGGCTCACATTGTATTTCTATTGTATAGTGATAATCTAGAGAAGTAGCTTAGATGTGCATATTTTCAGAACAAGGAATCCCAAGACAATGTTTTAAAAGCAAATTGGACTAATTAGCTGTGTTTCAATCTGACTGTTTTCTATTAGCTTACTTCCATCAGGAAGGAAGATGAATTCCTGAGGAAGGTACAGACTCTTTGGCTCGACATCTATCTCTTGTTCCAACCATGTGACCTACTCTTCTTCCCATTGTACCCTAGTGTGTATTAAAAGTGAGTTTTTAAAATTATCTTTGATGTTGTAGTGCAATTTCACAAGTTATAAAAATTTACACGAATTATTCCTGCAGCTTAGAATGCCTTTATCATCTTGACTGCATTAATTTTTCCCATTAATTTTTCCGAGACCCTGCTCTTATTTCTTCCTGTTTGATAAATTCTTCCACTTTTCCCAGTGGAGGATTAAAAGGTACCTCATCTGTATTACCATTGTGTTTTCCACACACTTCTTTTATTACTTTTTGTTGGAATATTCTTGTTTTACAAATGTATTTCTTTATCTGCTTGTAAATTCTTTTTGGCTTTATTCCCTACATTTCCTTACATGTCTGGCATAGCACCTGGCTCACTATATGTATGAAGGAGAAAACCCTAAAGTAAGGTAAAAGGTCTGATTTTAAAGAGAGGATCAAATAGATAAAGGGAAAATAAAAAATTTCAAAGTTTCTAAAAATGTTAGTCTGAGTTTCTTTGGCAATCTTCTTTATTGAAGAATAATTTTAAGTATTTGTCAAAAGTCTGAAATAAACAGCATAAAAAAGAAGAGATTTTCATTTTTATTGAATATGAAATGAGGCATTATAATTCAAGATATTATTATTGAATCCTTATCATTCTTTACTGACAGTGTTATTAATCATCCAATAGCATAAAATAATTTCATTGCTCACTCATGCATTAAATTACTAGCTATGTCAGCTACCTTTAAATATTTTGATAAGTACATGGCAGTGCTCATGGAAAATGTTAAAGAAAATTTATGTGACTAAACATAATAATAGGTATTATTAAAGAGGTATACTACCTCAAGCACAATTGAAAACATATGTTTCTCTTGCCTTATATTACCTAAAAATGGATGAAATAAAGCTTAGGGTTTCTAATTTCAATTAATTAAAATGATAATAAACTTTGGATAAATGTATAACAAACTATAAAAATTAAATCATTCAAATAAATTTCTCCCCTAAGTATTTATTAAAACCCTTTTGCGTGCAAATTATGTGTTGATTGTTGCTTAACATCATGGGTATTTTAAAAAGGCTTTTTCAATATTATTTTATTATTATTATCGTCATGATTATTTTCTCAAACGTTCAATTATAGCATATGGCATTCTTTTATAACTAAATAATATACCAGAAATATTTATCGAAGAAGTCCACATCTCACATCGTTATAACTAGTGGAGGGAGGAAGGCCACTACCCCCACTATTTTGATGTTGCTGTAGAAAGGTGCTTGTCTGTCATTTTTTATTATAAGAGTCTGGAACACTGTAGTTGAATTGCTGTCTTCATACGTCTATAATTACTCTTATTTTGCTTATCACATTAAAATGACTCTGATTTGCTGTCCTGCCTTCTTGTCTGCTGCTGAAGCGAGAATAAAACTTCGTCCCTGGAGGCTGGTTCAGGGGCCTGTTCCTCTCTGTGCCCTTGACAAATGAACCTGCTTCCTGCATCCACCTCAGGGCAAATGTCACTTCCTGCTAGGTCTCCCGTTGGACATCCCCTGACTTGCATTTCCCTGATGGCAGGGAATCATCAGCATATTCCTTCTAGTAATACCTCTAGAGCGCCAAACCTGGGTGGCTGGCTTTGTCAGAGAAGGTACCGGGAGGCACACTCTGCTTACACAGAATCCTGTTGAGACAGTGTCAGTCTCTTGCTCTTCTATCTCTTAGCTAAGAAATTACATTTCTGGCCCTTGTCCTCTCTACCCATGGGCTTCAACCCTGATACCGAGATGCCAAGCAAACACCAGACAGTGACTTAATGGTGCAGATAGGCACAGGCAGAAAGAAATGAAAAGAACTCTTGGGTTATTTAGAGCCACGACAAAAGTGGCTGGATGGGTTGAATCCTGTTTCTCCTCCTCATTCTTGGCATTTCATTTTGACTAACACTAAGAGATTTTCCCACTTTCATGTTAAAGCATAGCCTTTCAGGTCTGTTTGGTGTGATCTTCTTAGGTGGCATTTTCAAATGTCTGAAATTGCGCATCCGACAGGACAGATTTGACTGCAATGATGTGGTTACCATGGTACTGAAAAGACAGCTTCCAGAAAGAAATGCATCTCCTTCACAAACAGAAGTAAAAACTGAAAATAGAGTGTCATATTTTCTTTCCAGAAATTGAGGACAAGAAGTACAGTATATGTTAGTAAAGTGCAAATCTAATTTTAGGTTTTATAACTTCCCCCGTTACCTTAAATCTAATCTATTTAATGAATTTTAATTATGATGTCGGCTATCGCATGAGTCATGTTATTACTCCTGTAGCTCAGTCTGGTAAAGAAGTCAATATTCTGGCAATTTATTATAATGTGAACTACTTCATGAAACTGCTCATCTGAAACGCATGGGATTGCCACTACACTCCTCCTAGATTTCTACCCACATTAATACTATTTTTGGATCTAAGTACCATATGGGAATTAAACTACATAGAGGAATCACAGTGCAGTTTCTAGAAGGTTTGAGCTGGATGAAATTTTTTTCCATTTGTCTCACTTTACACATGAAGAAAGTACAAGACAAAAAAGGTTATCTCATTTATCCAGTCAATTGGGCAATTAGAAATATAGCCAGTACGTTCTTATAGATCTTGTATTACTTTTCTTACATTTTCTTCTAGATTTCTTATTGCTTACTTGGCCACTACTAAGACAAGATTTGCATCATGGGCTAGTCTGCCAATGGGAAGCCTTTCGTTCCTAAAGATAAGTGATCATTGCTATGGTTTGCCCTTGAAAACTAAAGTAATATTTTTGCTTTCAGGGCTTCTGTTCTTAAAAAGAGTTTAAGGGACCTTGAAATGATCTTGAATGATCTGTTTTTCTATAGGTTGCTGAGTCTGGAAAATTCCATGTTATAAATAATTTACCTATATCTAGATGCCTCTGCATCTTTAATTGGTACATGAGATGGTGTCTTTAGGGATGAGATGCACCATGCCTTTACCAGTAACAGCGTCTTGACTATCTAACTTTTGGAAAATATGACATAAGTTGTTATAAAAAATGTAAAGTATGGAAAACAGTCATCATGTAGGTCATTACACTTGACCATGATAAAACTGTTAGTTTATGTCATTTAATTTTACCTGGGTTCTCGCTGCTCCTGATAATTCTTTGTCCCCTCTAGTTGATGCTCTTAATTATCCCATGATCAGTATTACAACAAATATTTTCTCTCCTCCTTCAGTCTTCAAAGTCTGTGTTTGTCACACTAGTGTGTGTTGGGAGAGGGGAGCCAAAAGATATAAAACTACTTATGAGTGACTTAAGCAGAAGGAAATTTACTGGCTTGATATCAAAAGCTCATGGCATTGCAGGAAGGATAGAGAAATGGCCTTGAATAGGACAAGACAAAAGCAGCTCTGAAAGCCAAAAAGCGGGAGCTATGGTAATGGTTATTTGGCAGGAACCTGTCAGGCCCAGCTGTTAGGGAGTGAATGCTCCCACCCTTTCTCTATTCTTGCATCATGGTTCAAAGTCCCCGGAGTAAATCTTTTGGCTAAACTTAGGACATATGTCTGCCTGTCGGCTGTATGGTGGTAAGAAGCAAGATCTACCTACTTCAGCTTTTGTGATTAGAGGCAGGCCCATAGATTTCATATTGCAGTGCACACACACATTGGGCATAGGTAATTTCACAAAAGGAAATCGAGGTGTATTGAGAAGTAGGAAAGGGTACCATTTGGAAAATAACAATTGTTTAGTAATCTTTTATACTAATTCTTTGCAGATGGCCATGCTTCAAATTAATTGAAAAGATTAACGCCAATTGAAGTGAGCTGTATAAACCTTCCTCTTCTCCCTTTTTCCATCTATGTCAAAATAAGGATCCCTTGTTTTCGAACCCATCTAACTTTTCTGGAAATTCCTATATCACATATGCTTTCTTTTTCATCTTCAATCTCATTAGTAATGTGTCTTCTTGATTTTTAAGATCTTCACCTCCTCATTTCCAAATATTAAAAAAAAAAAAATGACTTTTCTCTTTCCTTAAGGTGCCATCAAATCTTTCCAGTTTCTCTGTGAATGTTTCAAAAGTGGAGGCCACACCCACTAGCTTTGCCCCTTCTGCGCCTGCTCCCTGCCCTCCCCTGCACATCCGAGGTCTGGAACTGTTTCTCAAGTCAACAGGGAACTGTCCAATGCCAACAGTCTTTTGTCCTTCCTCCATCTCACGGAGCCCTCAGAACTCTGTTGGTAACATGTCTTTGCTTGAAAAATCTTTCCTCCTGTGTTGCAGCATTACATTCTATTTTTAAATGTCTCTGACCTCTTGTTTTCTGTCTTTATCCTGGAACATTTTGCTTCTCCAACAAATTATATGTGGGTGTTCATCAGTGATATATCTTTCGATTTGTCATCACTTCTATTTCTTTATACCACAATCTTTACTGACCTGTGGCCACATAAAGATACACAGCTCAGATTCCCTCTTGCATAAGGAATGTGGCACTCCATTTCTGCATTTTTCCCTTGTGCTTCAATATGCCTCTTTTATGAAGGTTACTATTCTTTACTTTTTAGACTATTTATGTATTTTGCTCTAGTTTTCTGTAGAATATAATTTTCTGAAGTTTATGGGACTTATTACTTTATTTACTATATGCCAGTTGCTCAATAAATAATTCTTAATGTTAATACAGTGGACAATAGACATTCTAATAAAAGTCTTTAGAAAATGGACTATAACAGAAACAAAAGTTAAATAATGAAGCATCACTTTGTGACACACTAAGATTTTATGACTAATGGTACCACAATTGTTTACTGAACTTCTTGAATTACAACTATTTGGATTTGTTTCCATATTTAAAAATCTATATTGGGGAGAAGACCAAGACACAATTTCACATTTTATTATCTCTTTCAAATATTAAAGGGTGTATTTAAAAACTATTATATACATCCTGGAAATAAAGGGAGAACCTACAATTTTTAACAAAAGTTAAGTACCCGTTTTGGGAAAAATGAAATTAATTTATTGGCAATTATTAGTCATCTACGAGAAAAAGAGCTGATCCTTTAAATCTTTGACTTATTAGGATTAGCCAATTTATAGCTTGATCACATCGTTTTATCAGAATATATTTCTTATTGATTCTGTGGCAAATATTATAATAACATAACTGAATTGCAAATAAGTCAGTAATTATATATATTTTAAAGTGTGAACAGTCAGCTGTTAGAGAAGAAAATGTGATTGTGTTCTGTAATTCTAATTTAAACAATATTTTATTTATTTATTTATATATTTATTATTTTAAAATATTAAGGAGGTACAAATGTTTTTGTTACATGGATAGCTTGTATAATGCATAAGTCAGGGTTTTTAGTGTGCCTGTCACAGAATAGTGTTCACTGTACCCGATAGTTTTTAACCCTCATACCCTTCTGACCACCTCCTCTTGGTTTCCATTGTCCTTTGCATCTCTTTGTGCCAGTGTGTGTCCATTGATTAGCTCCCAATTATTAGTGAGTACATGTGGTATCTGTTTTTCCATTCCTGAGATACTTCATACAAAATATTTATGGTGATCGTTTTCTTTTTTCTTCACTAGCAAGTATCAGACTTACTGATAAATTTTCAGTAGAAGTAAAATTAGAAATGACAAAGTAATTTAATAAAGGAATACCTTAATGTGACATTTAAACATGAGTGCTAAGCTAGGTAAATGATTTTCTTTAAAGACTTTTTGATATTAACTCATTAAGCTGAGGAAAGCATACACCTTTCCCCTCATTAATCATCTGAAAATTAGCATGTCTGTCTCTCTATCTATTCAACTGAACATAGCTTCAACCCATACACAGAGCCAGAAAAACAAAAATTTGAACATATGCTTTAATATTTTATCCTTCTTCCCCAAAATACTTTAAGCAAAATCAGCAGGTATCTATTTTCCAGTAAACAATTCCATTTCTTTTTAGCCTTCTGTGAAGGTTAATTAGCATTATTTCTAAAGACAGGGGCATATTATTTAATCAATCCTAATAAGACTTGTTAGGGAGAACTCTAATGATCACATTTGGGTTTCACAGAAGTGTAAATTTTAGAATCTTGTTTTCACGGGAAGGTTATACCATCTGTCTACATGTTAATGTATTGCTTCAAATGCATTACATTTTTTGCACCTTTTATTTGTCACATAAATTTTGGCATTGTTTACATATTAACCCTTGTGTTCCTAAAATAGCACTGAAGAACTCTTATTCTAAGTACTCCAAATAATAACACAACTTTAAAAACAAGAGTAATAATTAATATTATATTCATTATGATTGAAGAAATATATAATGCTTCTTTTAATTCTCAAAGAAAGCTGACTAGAGAGCATTCTATTATATGACCGTTAGAAATATGTTAATCTGTCTCTTTGCCTCAGTTTTACATACTTTAATTTACATAGCAATTCACCATACCTAATTTCTAGGAGTATTTTAGTGCTTCCTGGGCAAAAGCCAAGATGGCTGATGCCTCAGAGGGAAAGAAATGTATCACAGGATCCCTTGAACAATTTTGGGAAGTGCCTGGAAGTAGAGGAAAGGGGTGTAAGTCTTGAGTAGCATAGTGAGGGATGAGGTGGAGACCTGAGTGTTCACGGTGACACCATGGTGCAGAGTAGGGTGGAGAAATGTTGCAGAGATGTATAAAACTGAGGGCCACAAGCCACACTTCTGATAAACATGTATCTCTGTAAACCGTGTAAAAATGAGATGAGAAAAGATAAAAACCTAAGCTCCTTTTAGTATTGATTTAACATGCTAGCTTGCCTAATTAACAAGGCGAAAAAGGGAAGAGCCAACAGACATAAAAGAATGAATATGTAGAATCTATGAGGTTAAGAGAACAGGAAAAAAAACTTAGATTGCATTTTATACACCATAATTAAAAATTCCAGTGGAATGAGTCAGACATTTTCTCTGGAATGCATATGTCAGAGACAAAAATAATGAGCTTTAGCAATGAAATGATCTATGATCTCTTTGAGAATATTTGGAAGAAAAAAGGAATAAAATATTTTATCTGTTCCTACAGCAAAAATTGTGATCAAATCACAGATATTCTCATACAAAATGGTCACTAGAGATTATATGAGTCTAAAATTAAAGGGACATAATGCTGTAAATTTTGCACAAAGACCCTAAATATACAATGTTCCTCTATAGGGAATATATCAGCACAGGTAATCCTGGGATGGAAGAGGTCAGAATAAGCCAAATATGAGTGGGTGGGTATAGGGGATGGTGTCATTACTTGCTAATCAAGACATTGAATAGAAGAGAGCGAAAGCTATGGACCTCCTCCTTAAAGATGAGCCTGAGAAATAGTCAGAAATCAGGGGCAAAACAGCTACATTTGCTAGATTGAGTTCTTTGAAGATAAAAATTCCACTATTTTAGTTAAAACCTTTGCTCAAGGTAAAGGTAAAGTGAGAAAGATAAATAACAAGGAAACATTGGAGAAACCCCAGAGGACTTTTAAGTGTACAAATAAATCAAGCAGGAGATATGGAGCAATGAAATGAATGATTTTATAGAAGCCCTAAAAACATGACATGACCATAATTAAGATGATGACAGCATTTTGCATTTGTATTTTGTATTTGTTTGCCATAAATGTTTTGTTTCCTGGGTGCATTTATTTTATCCTTACAACACATCTTTTTAGAATAAGCATCCTTTTTATCTCCATTTTATAGAGAGGACTCTAAGGCTTTGAAAGACCGAGGTATTGGTCCAGGATCCAAGCTAGTTCGTAGTAGAAGCAGGTTCCCATCTTAGCTGTCTAACCATAGGAGAACAAAAGGAGCTAGAGTTTCTAATCGTTATAGACAGGAAAAAAAGAGGTAATGTGCCAAAGAAGTAAGTTTTTATCATGACAAAATGTACAAGAAGAAGGAGAAGTTATAGGAGAAAAATCATGTAGTGAAACAGGAATCCTATTTATTTAGAAGAGGAAATTTTCAGGGTTTTAGATAGCAGTCCATAAAGAGAGTTGCGTGATTTAGAATATAAGTAAAACTTGAGAAAGTTTTTAATTGTAGAAATAAACATTTTATGTATAGAATTTCTGTCTTTGCATTCTCAGTATTTATCATAGTGTCTGCCACATAGTAGATGCCTAATAAAATTTCACAGAAAGTGAATAGAGACAAAAGAAAACCCAGTGGTTGAATTCAATGTCAACAAAGTAGCCTGAGAATCAGAATTTGAAGTATTAAGATAGGTTGTTTACACAGGAATTCATCTATAACACATTGCTATTTGGCATTTGAGGAAGCAATTTAGTACACTGAAAAAAATTGGGAAATGTTTACTTGGTGTGAGGAAAACAAACAAACAAACTTTATATTTTCAAGTGAATTTTAGGTACAATTCTGGCTCAAGGAAACATTAATAAATATTTAAGGTCAGAGATAAAACACATGAAGGTGTGGTATATTTTTTGGAATATAGTATGCTAATCACACTAACTATACTAGTATTGTCATTTTGTTTATTCATCAATTTGTGAGTAAAAGAAAATAAATGATGACATGCTTGTCATGTAGAACAATAATTGAGAGCATAGGCGCTCGAACCAGATAACTTGGGTTCAAATCCCAGTGTTCCAAATTATTAGCTGTGTGACCTCATGTAAACTTTTTAAAGTCTCTGTGCTGTTTTCTCACTGTAAAATGGCAGTAATAATTTCACTTATAGCATAAACTTTGTTAAGAGGATTAAAAGAGCTAGAATTTGTAAAATGTTTAGAAAAATACTTGGCACTTAGTAAGTGCTATGTTAGTGTTTCTTTGAAAAATAAATAAATATGATATATTTATAAGACATTAAAAGAATCTCTCTGGGCATATGTGCCATCGCTTTCTTTTCCATTTATCTTATACACAGAATCACACATTTTTATAAAGGAGAGACTTTACAAGTCATTAGTAGTTAACCAGTAGGCCAAATATAATATTAGGGGAAAAAACAAGATATACTATATTTTGTCTAATTTTTATAAACTATGATTACAACTATGTAGAAATACATAGAAAAAAGATAAGATGAAAGTACAATAAATCTTTCACATTTATGGGTTTGAGTACTGAGATTTTTGACAATTTGAGAACGGCTTTGAAAATCTGTCAAATTTAGTCATTTTTGATTTTGTTATGGTGGTGTTTTGAACTGAATTCCTAGTGACTAAGTCAAGTCAAATGTCTGGAATTAGCGTTTAGAATGTTATGTACTTATTGAAATTTAATCACAGCATGTGAAACTGGAAGGTGCCTAAGAACTGATGTAGACCTACCCAAGTTATGAATAGTACAAGTAATCAGACAATAGTAAGTCATCAATAGTACAAGGCTGTGCTGAATTGACACTTTCCTGAGATAACACAACTAATAAGAACAGAAGAGGATAAAAACGACTTTCAGAGAAGTGGTGTCATTCCTTCATTCAACAAATAACAATTCAACATTTACAAAGATTGTCGCAGGACAGTAATGAGATGTACCAAGCAGGCCATGTTCTGGGCCTTAAAATTATTCTCAATGAACTTGAAATAATTGAAATTATACATAATGTGGCTGTATACAACCAAATTACTAGTAACCAATAACACAAAGATAACTAGAAAATTCTCAAATATTTGGAAACGATTCAACATCTTTCCAAATAACAAATAAGTTAAAGAAAAACTCACAAAAAAATTGAAAATATTTGAAATTGAATGAAAAGAAAAACATATTTAACACATCAAAACACGAGATGCAGCTAAAGTTCTGCTTAGATGGAACTGTATAGCATTAAGTGCATATATTGAGAAGAATGAATGAAAGAAGAAGCAATGTCTAGAATCAATGACCTAAGTTGCACTATAAGAATTAGGAAAAGAAGAGCAAAGTAACCCCAAAATAAGTAGAAGGAAGGAAATAATAATGATAAGAGAAGAAATTAATGACATAGACAGCAGGAAAATAATAAACAAAAATCAATGAAATGAAAAGCTAGTTGAGTAGATCAATAAAATTGACAAAACTCTACCCAGAGTGGTTAGCAAAAAAAGAGAGAAGAGACAAATTATCAGTATCAGGAATGATGAAGGGTATGTCAGTACAGTTACTATAGACATTAAAACAAGGGCTGGTTTCCAGTTCCATGTGTAAGGAGTTTGGAAGTCACCATTACGTCCTAACAAGTAAAAAGCTGAATAGCTTGAAAAATCAACAACTCTGCTTGGATGTGAAAGAGAAAGGAGGACATAGGACAAACTGCTGCCCCAAGCATTGCAGAGAAAGGTGAATGCAGGCAGTCAGGTTTACTAGAGCAAAGGCTCATGAGCAAAAACCACCATATGAACCAGTGCCAGGACAGAAAACATGAACTGTAATGGATGAATTTCTGGAGGCTTGGGGTGGACAACTGTGAGAATTAGAAACTCTAGGGGAACCGAGTCATGTGCAAGGGAGGCCCGCAATTTACCTCCATGAGTTCAACCAGGTTGACCCAATTCCCACAGTAACTATCAGAGAAAAATCCCTTTCTGCTTCTGGCAGGGAGAGGGAAAAAGGAATCATTTTGAAATATACCAGAGTACTCTGTTCGTAACAAGACCTGCCCTACATTGAAACTAGTTAACCACAGGCAAGTGAGGTATTCTCATTCTAACTGATCTGGAGGAAGGGAAATACCAACCAGAATAGCCAACGTAACACTGAAGGAGAAAACAAAATTGGAGTACTGATGCAAACTGACTCCAACACTTATAAAGCAGTAATAATCAAGACAGTGTAATAATGGCAAAAGATTAGATCAATAGAAACAGAAATAGATCAGTGGAACAGAATAGAGAGCCCATAAATAGTCCCACATGAGTATAGTCAACTGACCTTTGACAAAGGAGCAAAGGCAATATAATGGAACAAAGATTGTCTTTTCAACAGATGTGCCGGAACAAGTGTATACCCACATGCAAAACAACGATCTAGATACAGATCTCACATCCTTCATAAAAACTAACTCAGATGGGTCATAAACTTAAATGTGAAATGCAAAACTATAAAACTCTTAGAAAATAACACGGGAGAAAACTACATGACAACACCAAAGGCACAATCTATGAAAGAAATAATTGATAAGCTGAACTTCATTAAAATTAAAAACTTCTACTCTGTGAAAGACAATGTCAAGGGAATAAGAAGACAAGCCACAGAATGGGAGAATAATATTTACGAAAGATATATCTAATGACTATTACCTAAAATACATCCAGAAACTTTAAAAATCAACAATAAGACATCAAAAAACCCAATTAAAACGGGTTAAAAATATCATATGTCATCACGGCAATGCATAGTAAAACATTAATTCCGTACTACTACAAACCTATTAGAATGGCCAAAATCTAGAACACTGACAACACCCAATGCTGGCAAGGACGTGGAACATGAGGAAGTCTCCTTCATTGCTGGTGGAAATGCAAAACAGTACAACCACTTTGGAAGACAGTTTGCTATAATAGTTTCTTAAAAAATTAAACATACTTCTACCCTATGATTCAGCAATCATACTCCTTGGTATTTATCCAAAGGAGTTGGAAACTTATGTCCACCCAAAAACCTGCACGTGGATGTTTATAGCAGCTTTATTCAAATTTCCAAAACTTGGAAGCAACCAAGACGTCTTTCAGTAGGTGAACAGATTAATAAACTATGGTGTATCCAGACAATGGGATGTTATTCACCACTAGAAAGAAAGAGCTATCAAGCCATGCAGAGACATGGAGGAACACTAAGTGCATATTATTAAGTGTAAGAAACCATCTGAAAAGGCTACATACTGTACAATTTCAACTATGTGACATTCTGAAAAAAACAAACTATGGAGATAGTAAAAGATCAGTGGCTGCCAGGGGTTGAGGGATAAAAAGGTGGAACACAGAAGATTTTTAGGGCAGTGAAACTCTTCTGTATGTTATTGTAATGATGGATACATGTCACTATACTTTTGTCCAAACCCATAAAATATACCACACCAAGAGCAACTCCTAATGTAAACTATGGACTTTGAATGATTATTATTAATATGCATCAATGTATATTAGGTTCATCAGTTGTAAACAAAAACACACTTGATGGAAAATATTGATAATTGGGGTGCTACGGATGTGTGTGGGTAAGTGGTTTTGGGAAATCTCTTTACCTTTCTTTTAATTTGGCAATAAATTTAAGATGGCTCTAAAAAATGAAGTCCTTTAAAAAAAGGAATATTGTGAATATTACAGCAATAAATTCAACAACTTGGATAAAATTTCGAAATTCCTGACTCAAACTATTGAAGTTCACCTAAGAAAACAAAGAAATTTTAATGGCCCTATAGGTATTTTAAAAATTGAGTTTTTAATTAAAAACTTTCCTATAAAGAAAACTCCAGGCTCAAATAGCTTCACTGGTGAATTCTGCCAAATGTTTGAGGAAGAAATAATGCCAATTCCACACAAAGTGTTTCAGAAAATAGCAGAAAAGGCGGACTTTCCTATTTTTCCTATAAAACCACTATTTCTTTTAAACAAAACCAAAGACAATCAAGAAAATGAAATTGCAGACACATATTCCTTGGCAGCATAGACAAAAACATTTTAAACTAAATTTTAGTGAATTTAGCCCAACAATATAGGAAAAGCACAGTACTTCATGAACAACTAGATTTTACCCCAAGAATTCAAACTCAGTTTAATATTAAAAATCAATCTCTTCAATTTATCATAGTACAGGGTAAAGAAGAAAAACCAAATGATAGTATCAAGAGATATAGAAAATGAATTTGACAAAATTCAATGTTCCATTTATGATATAAACACACAGTGAATTATTATTAGAAGGGAACATTTATAACCTAGTAAAGAATATCTATTAAAACACCTACAGTTACCACCACACTCAGTGGTGAAAAACTAAATGTTTTCCTCCAAATGACTAAGTACAAAGTGTGGAGTCTGCTCGTCTCTTATCACACCTAAACAGCATTGTACTGGAGGTCCTAGACAATGCAACCAGTCAATAAAAAGGGATTAAAAAGTATACTGTTTTCTAAAGAAAAAGGAAAACTTTTTATTTGCAAACATTTTGGTTTTGGAAAATTTAAAGAATCTCTAAAAAAGTTACAATAATTGATCAGTGAGTTTAACGTTGGAGAGTATATAAGATCGATGTACAAGAATCATAAATTTTATGACTCTATATGTCAGCAAAAAGAATCATAAATTGAAAGAAAAAACCTCTCAAAACTACCAACTGCAATAGCATCATAAAATGTGAAATGTTTATAGATAAATCTGACAAAATTATTTAAGCTGTGCATGCACAAAAAAATAGAAAACATTTCTGAAAGAAATTAAAGATGACCTAAGTAAATGAAAAGATATGTCATGTTCGTTGATTGGAAAACTCTATCCATAGGCAAAAAAAAGCATCTCCATAGGCTAAAAGCATATCCATAGGTCCTTCCACCAGGACCTCACGCCATATAAAAAAATAACTCAAAGTAAGTACATCAAATAAAAAAACTTCTAAAAGAAAACATAGGAGAAAATATCAGTGATCTTGAATTAGGCAAAGATCACCTAATCAATACACAAAAACTCACAAACTATAAAACAAATATGATAAATTGGATTTAATCAAAACTAAAATGTTTGCTCTGCAAAAAACACTTCAAATAGTCAAAAGACCAGCCACAGAAAACATATTTGTAAATTATATATCAGATAACAAATTGCATCCAGAATATTGTAAGAACTTTTACAACTCAACAATGAAAGGAAAAATTGGCAAAAGATTTGAAAGGAAACATAACCAAAGAAGATGAATATGTGATAATGGACACATGAAAAGATGTTCAACTTTACTGTATTAGGGAAATGAAAATTTAAACCACAGTGAAATGTCCCTGTACACCCCCATTAGAATGGCAAATTTGAAGAAGTCTGACCACATCAGGTGATGGCAATTGTATTGCGCAAATGGAACTTTCATACACTGCTGGTGGGAATATAAATAGGTACAATTTTGGAAAATAATTTTGAAGTTTCTTATGCAATTAAATATACACTTATGTGAATCAATAATCTCACTCATGCCTAATGATCCAAGAAAAATATGAAAGCATATGCCCTTGTAAAGACTCATACACAAATGTTTACAGTCTTTTTATTTGTAGTAGGCTCAAACTGAAAAGTCCATCAATAGATGAATGCATAAACAAATTGTGATATAGCCATTAAATAATTCACCAATAAAAAGTAATGAATTATTGATATGTACAGTGTCATTGATGAAATTCAAAATACTTATGTTGAATGAAAAAAGCCAAAAAAGGGTTACATACTATATGATTTCATTTTTATAAAATTCTAGACAATGCAAACTAAATGGTTTCAGACAAGAGATTTGTGGTTGCCTGAGAATGGGATGGAAGGAGCTATGAATCATAAACAGGCATGAGAAAACTTGGGAGAGGGTGACCTATATTGTGGTGATGGTTTGATATATGTATGCACATTTGAAAACTCATGAAATTGTACTGTTTTAATTTATGCAGTTTATTGTGTATCAACTATCCCTTCATACAACTGTTAAAAATATCTTCTCAATACAATCACCAGAATCAGTAAAATAGAAAGAAGGAAGAATGAGAGAGAGAGAGAGATGAAATGGGTGAAGAAAGAAAGACAATCAGAAAAAACAGTATTTGGAGAAACTGGAAGGCTGATACTCTTGCTGCAAGTTTAACTGGTAGAGCCATTTTGGAAAATGCAAAGCTGAGATGACCCTATTTACAGCAGCAACTGAAGCTTTAATAATGCCTACTAAAAACTTATTTGTTCAATGTATAAAATTTATATGAAATACTCACTGAATACACCTGACATAATTGTTTAAAGGAAAATGACTACCCCTAGCCCTTTAAAAAAAAAGACAAAAACAAAAAAACGTTGTGCTTGGAGTAAATGCAATGCTGACAGAATACTGATAGGAATTTGAATTGGTTACTAAAGCTGAACATTGGCATGTGCTCCAAACAAAGGACCTACGCAAGAAACCTCCAACAGTACTATCTTTAATAGTCAACCTCAGAAAGTACATAGATGTTCACAACTATCGATTGGGTTAACAAATTGTGTTATATCAACACAATGGGGACATTCTTCAGCAGTGAGAATAACTGACCTCTTTATTAAAGGGACAGGTCTCACACATTATGTTGAACAAAAACAGATTCAAAAGAGTACGTGGTGTATGATTCAGTTTCTATAAAGTTCAAAAACAGACAAAGCTAATCTGTTTTGTTAGAAATCAGGAACAATTTCCCTTGATGGGAGGTAGTGACCTCCAGGGGTCTGGAGGAGTCTTCTGGCACTGACGCAATCTTCTGGGTGCTATGTACACAGACTTAGCAATTTGTGAACATTTATTGGGCTTTGCTCTGCACAATGTATGCACTTTTCTATGTATGTGAGATACTTGCATAAAAGTTTTAAAAAGAATTTAAAGCCTCATCCAAAAAATAAATCTATTGACGTTATAAATTAGATAAATTAGACAAATACAAAACTATGCTTTGGGTAAGAAAACTTAAAAATGTGAAATTGTAAATTTTGCCTTGAAGTAATCTACACACTATTTCAATTGCAAATGGCTATTTTAAATTAACAGAACAATTGTAAACATCTGGAAGAATAAACGTGATTATTTGTATTAATAAAAATTAGTTTTTATTAATAGAAAATATGCACAATATGTTTCTTTCATATTATTTATTGCTCAATCGAGTTATTTATTCCATTCTAATTTACACAAGATATAATTCATTATAAATTTGGAAAACAAACTCAAATTAATATTAGGGATGGTGAAATATGGAAGTATCTTTAAGCTTACCTCCAGCAATATGACGTAGGTATAAATGTCCATATAGTTACTGATGTTGGATTAAAAGCGTTTTAACATTTTCTTTTAGTTTGAGGTAAAATTATTGAACTTGTTTCTCTGAGTCATTTGAATGAAAATTAGAGGGCTGGAGATGTAGATGTATATCTATATAATTTATATATATTTGTATTTTTATCTTATATATGATTTATATACATTTATCTTTTTCACTGTCGTTATACAAGCTTTAATATTATATTTGGGTCTTTACTGTGTTTGTAAAGGATAAACTTGAAATATCCTTACACCTAAGGAAAATGTTAAGAGTATTCCATTATCTTCCTGTTTTATACGTACATGTTATTCAGCTTTTAAAATTTGTATTTACATGGATCTAAATCCATTTAAGATTATACAGATTAGTAAAGAAATTTGGTGCATTAATCTGGCGTAGTGTTTTTTTTTTTTTGTGGAGTAGGCTATTTCCACATAAATGAGATATTTATGTGAAGAAATCTTTAGGAAATGAGATATTTTCCTAGAATTTACTGTATGTTTTACACTAGGAAAGTGACCTTAGGTTCATTTAGTCTTCCTCCTCAACGGATTGAAATATTCAGGGCCAAAAAATAACTATCTGCTCATGCATAGCAGGCAACTACTAAGAGAAAGGAGATTTTCCTGGCTTTCCTCCTGGAGTTGTTGCCTAGTATGGACAGGTGTTGAAGAGATCAGGTGATCTCTACAGTTTACTACTTAACCAGGGTGTTCTGCTTGCTTGACATTGAAATGACTGATAAAAAATGATCAACATATATGGACAGCATAGACCAAACTAAATACATTTTCCTTACGTTTTGGGGTTATGAATGGAGATTATAAAAAATGTTTTTATGTCCTGTTCTATACTCTCAATAAAGAAGGATGACTATCCTTATGCTCTGTTATCCAGTATTCTAGTTTTGAAGTATGACAGAAATATTGCCCACTTGATTTTTTTTTTTTTTTTGATAACAACCTTTCTTTCTAGGGACTGAATTTTGGATATTCTAGCCACCTGCAGGAAGCACAATTATCAGAATTGGTTGAGAAATCACAGGTTGGCAATTCCTTAACACTGGCATGGCTCGTACAGTGTCTTCCTTAAGGAATTTTCTCTACCAAAGCTGGTAAAGTACCAGGTTTGCCATGCCGATTCTTAAAAATGTATTAAATATACTCATTGTGAAAATTAGAAGACACATTTTAAGCCAAATTTGGAAATATCATAGGGTATCAAAACATTGAAAAATTTATGTGATAATTGTGATCCTTTAGGAATCTTTTTTGTTTTTTTTAAATAAATTTTAAGAGTGTATGCTTTGAAGGATGTCGTGGTCATAGGGATCAGAACATTAGAATATAGATTACTTCTTCTCCCCCATCCCCCAAACTCAATCCTATTAAATCACAACCTTGCCATAAATTAGCTAGTATGAGTTTAAACTAGCCCTAGGATGCTGTCTTGTTTCATAGAGCTTCACACTTATATACTATTAGTAAATGGAAACGTTTGTATTTTTAGTTTTAAGGAAAACATTTTGATCTCATACAATTTCTCAGATAATTGACATCTGGAGTAGGCTGTATTTAATTATGGATAAGAAACACAGGAATCACTGATTAAAATTTGAAAAACATAGACGATTTAGCTAGGGTATATATAGCAGAAAACATTGTATTACCTATTTAATATCCCATAAATATTTAAAGCATATAAACTCCTTGGAACCAGATAAATTATTTAGTAGAATATATTGAAATAGAACTAAGAGCATGGGAATTAGGAAACTGAGAATTTGAACAATATGTTAGGACTCTGTCTGATTAGGTTATAGAATAACTAAATAGGATGTGGGTATTTTACAACCAGCCTGGGAATCGCAGCCCTAGAAAGCCGTTTGGAAGAATGTGTGGCCTAGTTTGCCTATGATCCATTATAGCAATAAGACCAAAGTTACATGTGTCACCCAACTAAAGCTAGTCTTTTATTTCCCCCAATCTTGATGAAGTTGCTCACACACATATATATATAGTTAATTAAGTAATTAAACAGTGCATGACTGGATATTCTGTTTTCACATTTGGCTTCTAAAATGTATTATCATTCTGTGCTACACTTTCATCTCTTCTTTCTTTGCTTTTGGGAAGTTTTTAACTATGGATTTAATTTCTCTAATAAATATCGTGCTATTCAGATTGTCTGTATCTCCTTGTGTGAATTTTGATAATTTCTGACTTTCTTCTAAGTTATCAAGTTTGTGAACATAGAGTTGTTCACAGAATCCCTTTATTATCCTTTTAATGCCCATGAAATTAGTAATCATAACCTCTCTTTCATTTCTGATGCTGGTAATTTCTATCTTTTCTCTCTTTTACTCTGGAAAAACTGGCTAAAGGTTTATTAATTTTATTTTTTTTTCCCTCGAAGAACCAGCTTTTGGTTTCATTGATTTTTCTCTATTGTTTTCCTCTTTTCAATTTCATTGATTTCTACTTCCATTGTTATCTCCTCTCTTCTGTTTGCTTTAGGCTTAATTTGCTCTTCTTTTTCTAGTATCTTAAGACAGTAGCTTAGGTTATTTATTTTAGATCTTTCTTCTTTTTTAATCTATCAATTTCCCTCTAGGCACTTCTTTCTCTGCATCCCACAAATTTCATTAAGTTGTATTTTCGTATTCATTTATGTCAAAATAGTTTAAAATTCTCTTGAGATATCTTCTTTGACCCCTGCGTTATTTAGAAGTATATAGCCTAATTTCCAAACATTTGGTATTTTCTATCCATCTTTATGTTGTCTATGTTTTACATTAGAGCCCTTAACATACTACTCACAGTTATTTTAAATTCATGGAGACACAATATGGCTGGTTTTCGTTTGGACATCAAGTTTCCAGCCATTTGATATTTCATGATATAGGATACTCTTCAAGAAAATCCTAAAGCACCCCATCTATATTCTTGTCACCTATTTCTTGGGGTCAGGAATCCAACAAGGAAGTGTGAATTAAGTGGGTCAGGAGTAGAGAGAAAAGCTTGTCTAGATACTATTTTTCTGGGTTTATTTGGACCTTCCTTTTGTAGGACATTCACCTTTCTGCGCTTATACCACACAGTATAGATGGAATTCATTGAAGAGTATGGATATATTTTCTCTAGCAGACAGCAATTTCATGGAACAAATTATACTCAATTAAAAGTGAATAACATATATTTGGTTTCATGTTACTTAATTAGTGTAGTATTATTTTAGAAGATTAAATTGCCTGTATCTCTTGTTTTTTTCTCTCTTAAATGTATGGACATGTCATTGATTCCCAAACTTTGAGGCTCCAGTCCTTGACATTTTTGCAGGTTTAACTTAAATGCCTTTGAATTTTTTATTTAGTTTTTTTCTTAGTGATCAGTTATATTTTTAACAGCTTTATTGAAATATAATTGACATACAAAAGCTGCACATATTAAATGTGTATAATTTGATGGTTTCAACTTATTTATATATCCATGAAACCATAACCACAATCAAGACATTGAACACATCTTCTCCCTCCTCCAAATTTCTTCATTCCTCTTGGGAATTCCTTCTGCTCGTCCCACCCACCCCCTCCTTCCATTTCCAGGCAATTACTGATTTTCCTTCTACCACTGTAGATTAGTTTACATTTTCTAGAATTTTAGATAAATGTAATCATACTATATATGCCCTTTTTTGCTTATTTCACCCTGCATAATTAAGCATAATTATTTTGAGATTCATCTGTATTGCAGTGTGTTTCAAAGATTTCTTCCATTTTATTGTCAAACAGAATTCCATTTTATGTATATATCAGATTTATTTATTTATTCTCTTGTTCATGGATTTAGGTTATTTTTAGTCTTGAACTTTTACAAACCCAGCTGTTACAGATATTCTTGTAGAAGTCATAATATGGACGTATGCTTGCATTTATCTTGAGTA
>RJWJ010028356.1:0-21471 GCA_004363605.1 Indri indri | reverse complement strand
TGACTCTGGTTGATGAGAGGAAAGTTGTTTACTATAGAGACAAGCATTGGGAGGGCCAGGCTTGATGCTAACCCTCAAGAAATAAAGCCACAAACCATAGCCAGAAATAGCCAGATGAGGGAAATGTCCAGAATGTTGTGCTGTGACCAAGAACTACATGCCATAATTTGCACTGCCACCAAGAACTTGACTGCAACTGCAGCTGTTTCTGGTGCCAGTACCACCAATGCCTCTTCTGCAGTAGGAACTCACCTTGTAGCCCCTACAGCTCCCAAAGCCATAAGCCTATAAACGGATACCCTGCCCAGGGCCCATTTCATTCCAGGGTCCACTTCTGATTTGGAGACTGACAAGGGTGCAACTGGTCACTGGAACTTCAAAGAAGACTAGAGAGTGAGTTTTTCCACAAGCACCAGAAGTGTTCCAAAGGAGCTGGACATGACAAGTGTCCATTGTACTGTCTACCAATAGGATATTGGCTAGTACATCATGGCACATGCATGCATCAGAATACTGTGCAGCCCCTGAATAAAGAGTTTTATTAATAAAAGTAATAACATAGGAGGATCTCCAAGATATGGCCAATGCATGTTATGTTCTACCATTTGTATTAAAAACGGAGATGTACATGTTTACATATTTGTCCATATATACAAAATTCTGGAAGGAAACACAAGAAACTGATAATAATAGTTATTTCTATCGAAGTGAAAGGGAAGTCTAGGAGGGAAGGGAGACCTATTGGTCTGAATTCTATATATGTTATGTGCACATGTAACCTAGGCAAAAAATCACCAAACAATTAAAAATGGTTGCCATATATCAGAATTGTGCTATTAAACATTGGATACATTTTATTCATTTTAGAATGCTTAGAAATAAAACCAACAGATAGTGGGTATTATCCACACTGTGATCAAAAGTGACAGCACAGATGTTACAGATGCTAATGATATCTCAGCATCACCAATCAAAACTTCTTCTGAGATAAAGGTTGTCCTTCTCATGCCTACAATTGTAAAATAGCAGCCATCTGTCCCACAAAATTGGCTTCCTGGCTACCATTTCCCTATGCAACCAGTTCACATCTCTGAAGCTGTCAGTGACATTGAGGACATAGAGAACTGTTAACAAGAGTAACTATCCCATCCTGTCTCCAGTCCACCCCCACCAAGTCTATGAGAGTGTCTCTGTGATTCCTAAAGTGTGAGAAGTTGAGAAAGACCCAAGTAACACTACTAGGCCAGTAGATCTTATAATCAAATAATTTTGTTTACCTGGGTAGGATAAGGTTCTTTAGCTGAATTCTGGGACTACTAACCACAGCAATTTAATGCTTGTTGAGTGAGCCTTCAGCTAAATCATTGAGGATACTTTCAGCAGCATAAACACCACACCCAAGTAAAAGTGACTCAAACAGTGAGGACATTCATTATTTCCCATAACAAAAAGTCTGGAGAAGAGAATTTCAGAGCTGCCTAATTCAGAAGTTCAATAATGTCAGAGCTCTGGTTCAGCCTCTCTTTCTCATGACTTTCCCTTCCTGGTGACAAGATGACCTCTGCTGCTCCCGGCACCGTATCTTCACATGAGATCATTGAAAGCAGGAAGCACAAAGCACTTCCCACATGCACTCTCTCTCTCTGTTTTTAACGGGTGGGGGTCGGGGGGGTGGGCGTTAATCTTACCCAGAAGCCCCTAGATTGCCCCTTGGCCCCAATTGGTCAGAACTGTGTCGTACGCCCATTTCCAAACCAATCGCTGGCAAGGGGGAGAGGATTACCGCTTGGCTCAATCACAGTTTATCCTCAGTGTCTGGGGAACAGAGTTGTCTATTCATTGTTTATCTGAAATTCAGTTTTAACTGGGCATCCTGTATTTTATTGCTAAATCTGGCGACTCTACTGGGGGACACCCCCATCTTTTCTGAGCCCATTGCCAGCCATACTTGGAAATCAGAGTTCCGTTAGTAAGAAGGACATAATGCCTAAAAGTAACAACCAATTCATTGCTCATTGCTTCACAAGGTTTCCCACAGCTTCAGTCAAGAAAGTCCTGGTTTGCATAGCCCAGGGTTTTCACATGAGCATGAGGGTGCCCAGTCTTGTGTGTGTGTGTGTGTGTGTGTGTGTGCGCGCGCGCGCGCGCGCTGGAGGCAGGGGTGGGAGAGGTGAGGAAGTAGGCAATGGGGGAGATTCAAGGTCATGATTTTACAATATTACAGAATAAAATCAAAATTCCCAGGGTCAGCTGGCTAAAGTGAACAGTGACAGAGTTTTTAAAAATAAAATGTCTGTAGGGCATGTTACAATCTACAAATTACATTTGTGGGATCCAAAATTTAAAAACCACCAGGCGAGGCACATAACCCAGTGCTTTGGGAGGCCAAGGCAGGAGGATCATTTGAATCCATGAGTTTGAGGCTGCAGTGAGCTGTGATCGCGCCGCTTGCACTCCAGTGTGGGCGACAGTGGGAGACTCCCTCTCTAAAACAAACAAACAAACAAAAACAAAACACCACCACCTAGTGTTCTAGTTTTGCTGTAGCACCTAAAAAAGAGTGAAACATGAACCCAGCTGCTTTCTGAGATTCTGGAGTGTTCTCTGTGTGAAAGACTTAATTGAGCACTACAGCCTTTTGCAAAGACCTCTTGGGACTGAAGGTGTACAAATGATGAGGAGGGACGAGGATGTTTCCTATGACAGTCAGTGCCATTTCAACGCTATTTTTATGTTTTTATGTAAGGGGGTGATTTGATGTCAGTAATGAAAAGGCATTTCTGGGTACTGATTATAGGCGTGAATGCTGGGATGCTACTCAGAGACATTCACAAACCCACAACTTTCGCTGACTCACTCACTCACTGTGAGTGGGCTGCCCCAGCTCCCATGGCCCTTGTGTGAAACCACTTGTTTGTCAGAACCCATGAACCCTGGCACACAGCCCACACCGCACTGGGAATTCTGGCTGCTGGACTGGAAACCGTGCGACAGCTCTTCTAAGTGTGTCTCCCCTGGGAGAGAAAAATCCGATGGCTTGCATGGATCAGGATCATGTCTGGTAAACATCTATATCTTCTGAGGCTGGTTAGAGAACCTGGCCCCAGAGGTAAACTTTTTATACATATTCATGAGAAAATAGTATCCATTTCCTACACTATATTTATTTGTAGACTTGATTAAAGAAGAGCTGTGTAAGTAAACATGAAAGATGGAATATGTATTTATCTGTTCCCTCCCCAGTCCCCACTGTAATAACAGTAAAGAAATAAAAGGACCATAAACCCATATGGTTAGAGAGAAGGGAGAAATGATGACAGGAGTCAGAAGATATGTCAAAACAATTCTGGAAAATGAAAGCCTATGGGGTGTCTTAGTGTGTTTTGTATTTCTATAACAGAATACCAGAGACTGGGGATTTATAAAGAAAAGAAATTTATTTGGCTCCAGGTTCTAGAGGCTGAGAAGTCCAAGAAAGAGAGGCCACCTCTGGTGAAGGCCTTCTTGCTTCATCAGCCCACGGTGGAAGGTGGAAGAGCAAGAGCATGCGTGTGTGTGTCTGTGTGCGTGTCTGTGTGTGTGTGTGTGTGTGTGTGTATGGGAGAGGTGGGGAGAGGGAGAGTACGAGTGCAAGAGAGGGCTGAACTCACTTTTAATTTATTTTTATTTTTATTTTTAGACAGAGTCTCACTGCATTGCCCGGACTAGAGCGCTGTGGCGTCAGCCTGGGTCACAGCAACCTCAAACTCCTGGATTCAAGCGATCCTCCTGCCTCAGCCTCCCGAGTAGCTGGGACTACAGGCATGCGCCACCTTGCCCAGCTAATTTTTTCTATATGTATTTTTAGTTGTCCAGCTAATTTCTTTCTATTTTTAGTAGAGACGGGATCTTGCTCTTGCTCAGGCTGGTCTTGAACTCCAACAATCCACCCGACTCAGCCTCCCAGAGTGCTAGGATTATAGGCGTGAGCCACCGCGCCTGGCCCATTTTTTTTTTTAATTTTTAATTTTTTTCTTTGTGGGGGGGGGAAACAGAATCTCACTCTGTTGCCCAGGCTAGAGTGCCGTGGCATCAGCCTAGCTCACAGCAACCTCAAACTCCTGGGCTCAAGCAATCCTTCTGCCTCAGTCTCCCGAGTAGCTGGGAATACAGGCGTGCGCCACCATGCCCAGCTAATTTTTTTTTCTCTATATATATATTTTTTTAGTTGTCCAGATCATTTCTTTCTATTTTTTTTTTTTAGTAGAGACAGGGTCTCGCTCTTGCTCAGGCTGGTCTCGAACTCCTGACCTTGAGTGATCCACCGGCCTCGGCCTCCCAGAGTGCTAGGATTACAGGCGTGAGCCACTGCACCCAGCCAAAAATAATTTTTAAAAGATAAAAAAAGTGAAACACAGTTGCCTAACTGTTGCACCTCTGGGTTTTGAGGGTCATGCAACCATCACCCAGATGCTTTATCATCTTGGACCGTCTTTTAAAGATACAGATCCTTGTGGCAGAAGAAGTACTTTCCTCTTTAAAGGCTGAGGCCATGCATGAAGCTCCATACTTACAGAGACGAGGTTGCCACGAGCTCTTCTCAGGACAGCTTTCTTCTGGCAAAGCTGGGCTGAACAAGCAGCTGCAACAGCTCAAAGTTCCTAGAACACACAGGAACACGTTTTTAGAAGTCAATGTCCTTAGGAATGACTTCCTGACAGAAGCCTGTTCTCACATTTTCTTGAGACAAAGACAGCTGGCCCTTCCAATTTGAAAAAACAGTTCTTAGGAAGTGTCCATCAGATGTGGCAGTATTCAAGCATGTCTGCTCTTGTCTTAAGGTACTTTCAGGAATCACGGAAAACTAGAAACTCATCTGGGGCCTTGATCCAGAGGGTGCAAGACAAATCAGAAAGTTAACTGTGGTTGGTCTAGAGGTCTTGCTTTGATTTTAGAAGTCATATGTTTGAGGTTCCCTCACTGATCATGTGGCTTCTATTGCCTGGCCAGAGCATGTTTTGAATGATGGAAAGGATATGAAATTCTGGTGCTGGAAATGTTTAGTAAAAGCATTTTTACTTTAATCCTCATCCCCCTGCTCTGCCTCTTGGGTCATCTACAACCACCAAGTTCACACATTTTGCACGAGATAAACTCATCATCACTGTGTGTTGCCGGGAGGATTCCCATCAGCAGAATATTTGGGAAACGTATGTAACATCCTGTGCAAGGGCTGCCAAACAGCCATTGCACCAGGATATTTTTTCAGGCACTTTAGATACTCTTTAATCACCCTCTCAATGTAAAAAAAAGTATCTTCCAATTAGCTTTTCTCCAAAATAGTCATGCCAGGATACGGACACACACAAACTATTTTTGCAAAGGAATATATAGGACTCAGTAGCCATAAAGGTACATTTCAAAACTTTTGGATACTTTTTTTTTCAACAGTACTCTATTTTTTAGCTGCTTTTCCTTTTAGCATGTATAATGTTTCTTTGTTGCATAACTATCTTTGCTGGTTCAGCTTCTCAAACTGAGCAATGGTTAATTGTATGTTCCTTTAAGCTGTCAAAATTGACTTTTGGTGCCATATCCAACATTCAAATAAAAATCCTGTACCTCAATCACATTCTTACCAGCTGCAATTCATACTTCTATGACCTGGGGCAACAGAAACAAATCTGAAGGTATTCCCCTGTTGGAAACACCCCATCCCCCTCCCACAGCAGACAAAGACATAATAAGAAAAGAAATCAATAGACCACCATCCCCTGTAAATATAGATGAAAAAAAATCTTCAAAAAATATTTGCAAGAGAAATCCAGGAGCATGCAAAAAAAGGTTTTACATCATGACCGAGTGGGATTTATCCCAGGATTGCAAGTGTGGTTCAGTATATGAAAATCGATTAATGTACTATGCCACATTAATAGAATGAAGGGGAAAATCATATGATTATTTCAACAGATGCAGATAAAGCATTTGACAAGACGCTCTTTCATGATAAAAACACTCAACAAACTAGGAATAGAAGAGACATTCCTCAACCTGATAAAGGGCATTTAGGAAAAACTCACAGCTGCCATTATTATATTTAATGGTGAAAAACTGAAAGTTTTCTCCCTAAGATCAGGAACAAAACAAATGCTTGCTTTTCCACTTATATTCGACATTGTACTGGAAGTTCTAACCAGAGCAATTAGGCAAGAAAAATAAGTAAAAGTCATCCAAATAGGAAAGAAAGAAGTAAAACTATGTTTGCAGACAACATGATTTTGTATATAGAAAATCCCAAAGTATACACAAAAAAGACTATTAGAACTAATAAATTCAGTAAAGCTGCAGGATACCAGATTAATACCCCAAATTCAAAGGTATTTCCATACACTAGCAATGGACAATCTGAAAGAGAAATTAAGAGACCAATTCAATTTACAACAGCATTTAGAAGAAGAATAAAATACTTAGAGATAATTTTAATCAGAGGGATGCAAGACTTGTACACTGAAACTACAAAACATTGTTGAAAGAAATTGAAGATTATCTAAATAAATGAAAAGACATCCCATGTTCATGGACTGGAGGAGTTACTATTGTTAAGATAGCACTACTCCACAGATTGATCTACAGAGTCAATGCAACGTACATTAAAATTCCAACAAGGAATTGCAAAAATTGACAAGATGATCCTAAAATTCACATGAAATTGCAAAGGACCCTGTATCGCCAAAGCAATCTTGAAAAAGAAGAAAAAATTTGGAAGACTCACCCTTCCCAATTTCAAACCTTACTATAAAGTGACATTAATCAGAACCATGCGGAATGAAACTATCAACTGGCATAGAATAGAAATATTGGTAAATGGCTGGGCACAGTGGCTCACGCCTGTAATCCTAGCACTTTGAGAGGCTGAGGTGGGAGGATTGCTGGAGGAGAGGAGTTTGATACCAGCCTGAGTATGAGTGAGATCAAGATCCCATCTCTATAAAAATATAGAAAAATTAGCTAGATGTGATGGCATATGTGCGTGACTGTAGTCCCAGCTGCTTGGTTGGCTGAGGCAGGAGGATTGCTGGAGCCCAGGAGTCTGAGGTTGCAGTGAGTTATGATCATGCCACTGCACTCCAGCCCAGGGACAGAGCAAGACCCTGTCTCAAAAAAAAAAAAAAAAAAAAAAAAAAAAAAAAAAAAAAAAAAAAAAAAAAAAAAAAAAAAAAAAAAAAAAAAAAAAAAAAAAAAAAAAAAAAAAAAAAAAAGAAAGAAAGAAGAAAAGAAATATAGAATATAGATCAATGGAATATAATTGATCCAGAAATAAACCTATACATCTGTGGTCCACTTATTTTTTGACAAGGGTGCCAAGATTATTAACTGGGGAAAGAACAGTCTTTTTAAATTAAGATGCTGAGACAACTGCATAGCCACATGCAAAGAATAAAGTTGGACTTTTACCTCACACTCTATTAAAAAAATAACCCAAAAGGAATCAAATATCTAAAGAGCTAAAACTATAGAAACTTAGAAGAAAATATTGGGATAAATTTTCATGACCTTGGATTTGGCGATGAACTCTTACCTATGACACTAAAAGCACAAGAAACAAAAAAGTAGATACATCGAACCTCATCAAAATAAAATATTTTTTGCATCAAAGGACACTCCCCAAGAAGTAAAATACAACCCACAGAATGCGAGAAAATATTTGCAAATCATGTATCTGAAAAGGGTCCAGTATCCAGAATATATACAGAACTGTTATACCCCAATAACAAAAGGAGAAACAATCCAATTAAAAAATAGTCAAAGAACTTGAATAGATATTTCTCCAAAGAAGATATACAAATGCCCAACAAACACATGAAAAGATGCTCGTTAGTCATTAGGGAAATGCAAATCAAAACCACTGCACACCTACTAAGTTGGTTATAATTATTAAAAACAAAACAAAACAAAAAGTAGAAAATAACAAGTGCTGGCAAGGAAAGAGAGAATTTGGAACCCTCACACATTGCTAGTGGGAATGTAAAATGGCGCGGCTGCTATGGAAAACAGTTTGGTGATTCCGCAAAAAGTTAAACATAGAATACCATGTAACCCAACAATTCCAACAATTTCACTCCTTCGTATGTATCCAAAAGAATTGAAAACAAGTGTTTAAAAAAAAACTTGTACACAAATGTTCACAGAAGTCCCGTTTATAATAGCCCCAAAGTGGAAACAACCCAAATGCCCATCAACTGATGAGTAGGTAAACAAAATGTGGTGTATCCCAAAAATGGAATATTATCTGGCAATAACAAGGAACGAAGTACTGATATATGCTACAACATGAATGAAACTTAAAAACTTTATGCCTAATGAAAGAAGCCAGACACAAAAGGCCACATATTGTATAATTCCATTTATATGAAAAGTCCGGCATAAGCAAATCCATGCAGACTGGGAGCAGATTAGTGCCAGGGGCTGTAGGGAGTGGGGAATGGGGAACAACTGCTTAATGGTTAAGGGTTTCTTTTTGGGGTGATGAAAATATTCTGGAATTAGACAGTGGTGATGGTTGTCCAACACTGTGGATGTACTGAAAGCCACCGAATTGTACACTTTTAATTTTAATTTAATTTAATATCTTACGATCATTGAATATGAACTGTACATTTTAAAATGGCTAAAATAGTAAATTTTATGTTATGTGAATTTTAGTTCAATTTAAAAAAATTAAAGATAATCCTTCTCTCAATGTTACTCATTGTGAAGCCATTCAGAAAATATGGACCACTTCACCATCCCAGAAATTATGTTGGCTATATATCCAGTCATGGTGAGCTGAGCAGAACTATCTATGTTCAGGAAAGGAAGTCTTTTGTGAAATTTTTACTTGTGCAATATCTTCTGATCTTCTTGTTCTTTTTCTGTAACCATAAAAATGTCTTTCGCCATTAATTTGTAAAAACTTTGTTGCAGACATTTGGACTCCAAAAGTTTCATATTATTCCTTGTGGAATGCAGCTATCAATCTCTAAGCTTTGCTAATAAATTATCTTGTAAGATGACATTGAGTCTTGGATGTGTAGGTCAGCTACTTAAGTCTCTGGATATTGTTGTTCGCCAAATGGGTTTTCAATTTTCTTTTGCTTGCTGCTTCTTCCTTTTATCAAAGATTTAGTAATATAATAACTCATATAGCATATATGTTGTCTTAAATTGATATGTTAGAAAGTTTTTGTTTCTATTCTAATACGAGGAAATGCACGAGAAAAAGCACCCCCTTTTTTCCTTTGCTGGATGAAGTCATGTCTTCATGTACAGTCTGGAATTGCCAGAGCCATCTTGAAACCCCAAGTGGAGCCATCATCAATATGCTGAGGACAGCAGGCAGAAAGATGGACTCATTGGTGGATCTGGATCTGTGATGGCCTTATCAAGGCACTGGGCCAACCTTGGACCACCTGACCTCTGGACATCTTCTTATGTGTGATAATGGCTGTTGTTATTGTAAGCCATTTGGTTTGGGTTGTTTTCTGCCTAGCAGCTAAAATCATCCAATTGATGTCAATGCTTCTGGTGAAGGTAGTGATTAACAGTGCTAGCTGATGTGCTAATAAAAATCTGAGTCAGTACATAGCCAAGTCATGGATCCAGGGTAAAGTATTCAAATAGATCAACAGAGGTTGAGGTCTATCCAGACAGGGCTTTTTCTGTAGCCACACATCATGGGAAATACCTCATAGAGTAACACTGTGGTTTTGCTTTACTCTCACAGGACTATTTGTTAGATCTGTGTTCCCAGGAACTACAAGACAGTTGCTAAAAGTATAAAAGACCTAATAATTTGTCTTTACCTTAGGTATTGGCATATCCCACTGATCTGTACTATTCTTGAGTGCGATGGCTTTAGGAACTAATGATTTGAACTCACCCATTTTTCCAAGAGAGTGTCAATTTGAGAACCAGGCAGATCCATCTACTCTAAAAATGACCCTCAAGTAACTTGCTTGGAGAAAGTAGATCCCAAAGATTCTTGGTGGGGAATTTAAGTTTTTATCAGTATGTCCATATTCAAGCGTGGATAAAAGAAGCCAAAAGAAAAGAAAAAGAATGGTGGCAAGTAACTTCTGGGCTGACAGGACAGCTATGGATTGAGCATCTGTTCTATTAAAAAGGGCTATCTTGAAGGTAAATCTTCAAAGACTCCAGCCTTTGAGGAACTAAGGCTGCCCTTGATGGACAGTGGAAGGAATCACATGTGACATTCCTTGAATAAAAATTTATTGACTTAAAAAAAATAGATCAACGGATGCCTGGTCATGCTGTTCCCTGTCATCGTAAGTGTCCTTCCAGGCCGTTATGATCATCTCTGAATGATACAGGACTCAAGCCCAACTCAGGATCCATACATCCTACTTAAAACAATGCCCTAACGCCTGTTGAAGATGAAACACATTTGTCTGTGTTCTTTAGACCACTGCACAGAAAAATTTCACCAGAAAACTCTTTGGACCATAGTTCTTTGTTTCTCATTTTAAAAAATAATTAATACATTCATATAGTTCACAAGCTAAATAACCTAAAAAGGCATACAATTGAAAGATTCACTCTGTCAGTGGTACATACTTGTAGTTCCAGCCACTCGGGAGGCTGAGGCAGGAGGATTGCTTGAGGACAGAAGTTTGAGACCAGCCTGGGCAATGTAGTCAGACCCCATCTCAAAAGAAAAAAAAAAAGACTAACTTTCACCTTATCCCCCATCCACTCCAGTTTCCACTCCAATAAGTAATTGCATTTCATTGTTGTGTATACATGTGTATGCTGCAAATAAAAACAGAAACAATACATATTCTGGTAGCATAATATATACAGTTTTGTACATTTGCTTCTTACCCATTTACAATCTATCTCGGATATTTTCATATTAATCTCACAGCAATATATGGGACCAGTTTTCCCATAGGGTATATTGTCAAAGTTCTGGATTTTTATCAGTATGACAATTAAAAATGGTATTTCAGTGTAGTTTAAATCTACATTTCTCTTTATTATTAATGAGCTGCCTATCTCTTTGTATCAGTAAGCGGCCATTTGTATTCCTTTCCTGAGATCTGTCTGTTTATATTCTTTCTCCATTTTTTTACTGGGTTATTGGTCTTTTACTTGTTGATTTCTAGGAGCTCTTTAAATATCAGGGACTTTATTCCTACGTCCATTATCTGAGCTGCAAATACTGTCCAGTTTGTCATTTGCCTTTTGACTTTGCTTATAGTGATTTTTGCCTTGCTAATTTTCTCTGTGCTGTTTTCACATTTAGAAGCAGAACAGAGGAGGAAGAAGCAGGAAGAAGGCTGAGAAGAAATATTGGTTAAGGAACCTAGAGAAGAAAAGTGTTCCAAGAAGGATGGAGTTGTCAAGTGTTAAATGATGCCAAAAATGAAAACAAATAACAGTAAAATGAGACCACGGAAGTCAATATCAGATTTTTATTTTTTTTTTTGAGACAGGGTCTTATTCCGTCACCCCAGCTAGAGTAGCAGTGTCATCATAGTGCTGCTGCCCAGCCAGGTTCATATGCCCGATGCCCAAGAAGAAGCCAATACTCTGAGACAGCAGGGTTTACAAGGCAGAGAAAGAGTTTATTCACATAGCGCTAAGCAGGGCGGGAGAAATTTCTCAAATTCACCTCCCCAAGAATTTGGGAGACAGGATTTTTAAGGATAGTTTGGCAGGGGTGTAGAAATCGTCTTCTTGTGTTGCTTCAGTCCCTGGGGTCACAATTCCAGTTGAGTTGGTTTCTTGGTATGGGCCACTGGTCCATTGGGTGGGTCAACTAATCCACTGGAATGTGGGGCCTGGAAGATATCTTAAAAACTACTTTTAGGTTTCAAAAGGTGATGCTATCTACGGAGAAAGTTAACAATATTTATGGACACCAGCTATGGGGGGAAAGTTAAGAATCTTTGTGGACACCAGCTGCATGGCTCTGGAGTGGCAATTATAGAGAAGCAAACAGGGGGAGAGTGACTAGTTATTATCATTATTTTTAGCTAGGCCCTTACTGCAGCTCTTTCCCTGCACCCCGTTATTGACTTGTGTGAAGAGCGATTTCAATAGCTCACAGCAACCTCAAACTCCTGGGCTCAAGCCACCCTCCCTCCTCAGTCTCCCAGAGTGATAGGATTACAGGCGTGAGCGACCACGCCTGGCCTCAATATCAGATTTGACAAAAGGGAGGCTACCTGTGACCTTGCCAGAAGGGTTTCTTTTGTTTTTGTTGTTTGGGTTTTTTTTTAGGGACAGGGTCTTGCCCTGTCACCTGGGCTGGAGTGCAGTGGCACAATCATAGCTCTCTGCAACCTCAAACTCCCAGGCTTAAGTGATTCTCCTGCCTCAGCCTCCCGAGTATCTGGGGCTTACTACAGGTGCATGCCACCACGTCTAGCTAATTTTTGTTTTTTGTAGAGATGGGGTCTTGCCGTTTCATCCTAGTGAGCTACTGCTAAAAAGCTGCCCGACCATGAGAGCATGCATGTAGCAGCATGTGAGTCTGCCAGAGCAGTCCCTCTTCATGTCTGTGCGGCAGCCTGGCAGCCCTCCAAGACCCAGCAAGTGGCGAGGCAGGCCCCAGTCCCTCTCCAAGGGAATCCATTGGGATCAGATGAGTTCCCTCAGGGAACCTCAAGTTTACAGTCTTTATCCCAGACTTCCAGGAGAGAGAGAGACTTGTCTCCACCATGATCCCTGTGGCCATGCTCAGGGCCATAAAGAAGAAAGTCCCATACAGTCTGAGCCCTGTGGACCCTGAGAGAAGGTGTGGCCCGAGGCACTGCTAGGATGATCTCTTTGGTCATTTGGAGGCTCCTGTGAGGGCATAGGGAAGGGCAGGGGATGAAGAATGCATCTAGGCCAGCACCTTCCCATCCCTGCACTTTTGACTGTTGTTACTGCAGGGGGGTTTTTTGTTTGTTTGTTTTCGAGACAGGATCTTGGTTGTGTTGCCCAGGTTGAAATGCAGTGGCATGATCATAGCTCACTGCAGCCTTGAATTCCTGGGCCCAGGGGATCCTCCTGCCTCAGCCTCCCAAGTAGCTGGGACTACAGGTACATGCCACCATGCTCAGCTAATTTTTAAAAATTTTTCTAGAGACAGAGTCTCTAACTCCTGGCCTCACGCAGTCCTCTCGCCTTAGCCAGGATTACAGATGTGAGCCACTGTGTTCAGCTCCTTGACTAGTCTTTAAAGGAGCCCATAGACAAGCGATATCTGGCACCTAGCAGACCACACCTAGCCTTGCAGGGGAGAACAGGTCCTCAGCGACACACCAGCACTCACAGGAGACTTAATTCCCCTTTCGGATCTAAGAGGTTTTAGAAAGATGAAGCATTGTGCAGTGGTACTCCAGAGAAGCCCGCGCAGATCCTTAAAGGAAGCAAAAAAGGGAGCTAATAATTCTGGTTTTTCCTGAGAAGCATATGATAGCCAGGCCACACAACCAGGACCCCAGGAGCCATCCAGTCTAGATCTAGAGGTGACAGGGTGTACCACTGCCACAGGGATAACATGAGTGCCTGCTGAACACTTTTGATAACACGAAGATTAGGCATTGAGCAGGGAGCTGCTCTGGCTAACAGGGGCCACTGTGCCCCAGGATGGGCATGGCCAACTGCAGGCTGAATGGCATTTCTGAAGCCCATCCTGGAACTCAGCAGGTCCCACTTTTTGTTGAAAGTCAGAAAACAGGCTCACAAAATACAACGGGGGTGATAAAACATGTTATCTGAAGGGAGGTGGAGGAAATTTCTCTTCATTTCTGTCTCTGGGAAAAACCAAAAGAGTGGCACGATCTAGTATTTATACATTAGGGAAATCTTAAGAGAATATTCTGGCTCTGTGTAACTAAAAATAGATTTTAAAATAAGCAGTTTGTGTTCTTCTGCTTTATTTAGACACAGATTTAAATGCCGGGAGCTATGGAGGTGTGTACTTAACTGGGTTAGGAAAATTATATACTATGAGGGATTTTTTTTTGGGTGGGGGAGGAGGTGCTGGTTTATAATAATTCATAATGTCTTCTACCGGCCTGCTAGAGGAAGGATGCTGAAAGATCATGGCCCATCAAGGCCTTAGCTTGCAAATTGCACAACTTTCATGTTAGTTTTCTGGGCAACCCCTGCACACATATTTACAACCTGGTTAAAGAATCAGCCCTTGCAATGATGCTGTTAAACACACCATGTGCAGTCATGGCCAAAGTAACAGCAAGGTGCCTTTGGAGTTGTTATGTTCTCTAGTTCAGGTGCCACCAAAGCTTAAGAGAGTCATGAAGAGTTTAGGAAAAACGCCATTGTATCCGTGCTCATTCACAGGAGAGAGGAAAAAAACCCAGCCAGGTAGTGTTTGTAAAGATTGGCCTGACTCTAGCTGTCCTCACAGCAGGCAGTCATACCCAAGACACTTGGGGTCATTGGCTCTGGGTTGTTTCTGTAACCATGTCAAGATGCCACAGACTTCCAACCAAGCAAGGCTGCAGGATCTGCAAACTTTATCGCAGCCCTCAGTTTCCCTTTTTTAAAAGGGGAGTAATAGTCAGTGTAGTTCTGGTCAGGAGGCAGGTCAGATGCCAAAAGAAGCTTACCTGGGCTGTTGTATCAGCCAAGGTCCAATTTGAAACATAGAACCACACCCATTTATTTTAAACAGAGGGAATTTATTACAAAGACTGCAAGGACAAAAGGGAAATGCCATGGAACACAGAGGTGGCAACTGAAGGGAGCAGTTACAGTCCCCAGAGGAATGCAGGAAAAGGTGGGAGTCATTGGAACCTAGGAGCTGGGAGCAGGAGTCCTGCAGAGGTCGAACTCAGACTTCAGGGGAAGGAGCGCTGTACAACTACTGCGGGCATCTTTAAGAGGCACAATAAAGGCTGGTCCTGAGAGTGGGAAAAAGCTGGAAACTTGAGACAAGTGAAGCTGCTGGGTTAAAGAGCAGCTGCCACCATGATGCTCAGGCACAGGGAGTAAGAAGCAAGTCCCCTTTCCCTCCTCCTGTTTTTCAGGCTTCCTCTGGCATCCTCAGTTGGTGGAGCTGGCAAGGCAGAAGGTGGCTTGCAGAATCCCAGCCCCAGCGGCCGTGGGAAATGAGCACCGGGTTCCAGTCTGGAGGTATTGCAAATAATGCTGCTATGAGCATTCTTGCACATAGCTTTTGATGACTTGTGCACTCATTGTGGGGGGTATAAACCTAACCGTGTACTTACTGGATTTAATTGATACAGATATTAACCATTCTGGTGAATGTGCTATAGTATCTCGAGATTTCAATTTGCATTTTTCTAATTCCTAAAGAAGTTGAACATCTTTGGCCATTGGGATATCCTTTTTAGAAAGGTGCCTGAGTAAGTTTCTAGCTCATTTGCTATAGGATTATTATTGCTCTGTGGGGAGTTTTTTTTTTTTTTTTTTTTTTTTTTTTGAGACAGAGTCTTACTGTGTTGCCCGGGCTAGAGTGCCGTGGCGTCAGCCTAGCTCACAGCAACCTCAAACTCCTGGGCTCAACCTATCCTTCTGCCTCAGCCTCCCGAGTAGCTGGGACTACAGGCATGCGCCACCACGCCCGGCTAATTTTTTCTATATATTTTTAGTTGTCCGATTAATTTCTTTGTATTTTTAGTAGAGATGGGGTCTCGCTCTTGCTCAGGCTGGTTTCGAACTCCTGAGCTCAAACAATCCGCCCGCCTCGGCCTCCCAGAGTGCTAGGATTACAGGCGTGAGCCACCGCGCCTGGCCGGGATTTTTAATATATTCTTGACATAAGCCCTTTTGATTGTATGTATTTCAAATAATATCTTCTCTCAGTCTGTTAACGTGATTTTTTTCACCCTCTCAGTGGTATCTTGTGATGAACAGATGCTCCTGATTCTATGTAGTACACTTTATCACTCTTGGCTGGTCCAAGTGCAGTGATGTTTACAACTACTTGATCACAATCAGTTACAAATTCCTTTGTTCCTTGTCCACTCCACTGCTTCACTTGACCAGCCTTAAGAAAAAAATTATAAAAAAAAATTTTATCACTCTTTAGGGTTAGTGCTTTTTGTGTCTTCTCTGAAAAACATTTCCTTATCCCACAGTCATGAAGGTATTCTCCTATATTATATTCTTCTTTTTATATTGTCTATCTTTTCCTCTCTGTTCTGAATTCTGGGTAATTTCTTCAGATCTATCTTCTGATTTGCTATATCTATTTCTGGCAGGTTCTAATCATCCACTGAGTTTCTAATTAAAATTTTATATTTTTAATTTCTGGAAATTCTATTTTTTCCTCAGTTCTGCCTGTCATTTTTGACAGCCTCTTATTCCTGCATTGGGTTTTCAAAATCCTCTTTATTTCTTTAAGCATATAAAATATCTTTAATGTATATTTTATATCTAAAAATTACAATATGTGCAGTACTTGTGTGATTCTATAATGCAGTGTTTCTCTTATTGCTTGTTTATGGTGGCGTGTTTCCTTCTGATTTTTATAATTGTTTTCTTAATTCTTCTATAATTTCTTCTTAATTCTTTAAGCTCAAGTTTGTTGGAATGGTATCCATGGGAATCCTTCAAAGCCTGGGTTTAAAATGTGTTCCTCCAGTGACAATGCGTTTCAAAGAGAGTGACCCAGTCTCTTCCCCAGCTCCTCATCATAACAGGGGCTCATATACATAACAGGAACCCCATGAAATTCTGTTAATTTCTCTTGTAGTCACCAAAATACAGCTTAGGGTTTCCATTTTTCAGTAACGCCATTTTTCCCACATGTAGAGCTTCACATTTTAAAGGCACAAGCAAATATTCATTTTATAGTAAAGTCAAGGGGCTTGTATGTTTGAGTCAACGGCATTTTTTTGTGATGAGCTTCCAAAAGCAAAATAGGTCTCTCTTGGTCTGGCCTTAAGTCCAGGAACATGACGGTGGTGGCATGTTGTTGCTGATGGGCACCTGGTGACACTGGCCAAAAGGGAATCTCATTTCCCCGGCCTTTTGGTGGAGTGTCACAGCTGTGTCTGCAAGACACATTAAAGCCAGCTTTGCTGACTGGCACGCCCCACATCTGGCTGCTCTCCCAGTGTCAGGGCAGTGGCTCCTTGTGATGAGATGTAGCCCTTCCCAGCAGGCCTGGCTTATACCTACACTTCAGGGCTTAGAGTGGAGTTTTGCTTCAACTTCTGATTTACATGACTGCACTTCCTCTCAGAGCTTCAAGATCTTGACAGTTTTATGCTCACCTGTTGTGCGTGCATCAATCACGCTGGCTCCCTCACCGCGCCCCATTGGAAATCTTTAGACCGAGTGTACCTGTTTTTTCTCAAGGACCCCGGAGCTCCAGGGACCCAACCAGCCATAATACAGTTAGCTGTGCTTCCTGGGACGTGGGACCTAGAATCTATTTTCATCCAACTTGGACCCGACACAGAGATTCTGAGCCACCAAAGCCTTGATGCGACTGTCAAGTTATTGAGGCCAGCCTGATTTACTCAATGCGTTTTTCTCCTCCCACCATCCTTAACGTGGAGGATTGTTTCTGTTCCGATTCCTGGATCATACTTTCCTGTAATTTTTCCAAGGTGACCTTGGGTCTTTGCCCCAAGGTAACTCCTCAGTGTACTCATCGGAGCTGCTTCTTAGTTCCTGCTTCTCTCCCCACTGTCGCCCCAGCATCAGCTCCTCCCTCTTTCCAGCGTCTCCTGTAGGTTACTCAAAACCCTGGAGCGGGCCCTGGTCCTGTGTCTCACTGCCCAGCAGCTGACCCCCTTACCGTGCTGGGGGCTCCCCTCCCAGGGCCAGGCTGGGGAGGCAGAGCCCCATAGAGGGGAGGCGCCCACCCTCACACTCCCAAACCTGGGGACTGGGGCGCTGTGTGGGAAGTAGGACACCCAGACTCTACCAAGAGGTGATTGATAGTCACTCCTGGGGCTGGCCGTTGACAAAGCTGGGATGGTGGCGGTTCTTTTGGAGGCCACTTGCCAGCCAGGGCCCGGCCAGCACCTGCTCACCGGTGAGGGTGAGGGATTTCGGGGCAGAGGAACAGGAGGGGCTGAGGGAGGGCCCTCAGGGACTCTGCTGTCTGCTGGGAGAGGGGACCCAGCCCTCTGAGCCCTCGGGTGTCTGTGACAGTCAGGCTTCTCACTGAGATCTAGGAGGTGGGAGAAGGTTGGGGCCACTGAGCCCCAGAGGGAGAAGAGGGCTTGCTGCTCTGGACGGTTCCACGTAGGAGACTCAGAAGCACCTTTGCCTTCAGGGGGAATGCGGGGCCGGCCCCTGAAGCCTGGGACCATTTACCCAGTGCTGCCAGAACTCTTCGCCTTCCTGCCCTTGTCCTGTCAGAAGCGGCTCTGCTGCAGGAGCTACAGCCAGGTAGTACCTGCTGTCCAAACGACCCCCTGCCTTCCCTTCGCAGATGCCACCAGACTATCTGGTTCCCTTCCACCCCTTTCCTTTCCCCCTGCCCCAGCGCCCCTCTCTCTGAGGAGCTGCTAAGCGTGGACTGTCCCACAGCAGCTGTCCCAGCTGCCACCACAGGGCCGAGCTGGCTCCAGGGGCAGAAGGATCTTAGGGCCCCTTAGAGCTCTTAGAGCTCAGCCCAGGGCATCCTGCTCCCCCTCCCCACCCGCCTCGCGCTCCCTCTACCAGGGATCTTTTCTGCATGAATCCTTTCACTGCCCCATGTCCACACTCCTTGCTTTGTGCGTCCCCCAGGGCCTCTCTGTGGACACCGACATGTTTCTGGAAGTCCCTCGACAGAGGTTTGGTTTAAGGCAGATTTATGAGTTCAGCCTTGGCTGAGGCCTTCTCCCCATGAAGAAGATGGGGAATGGTGTGCTGAGGGACAGCAGAGACAAGGAGGTGGTGGCCCTGGACGGCAGGGCCCACCAGGGGAGCAGCCCCACCTTTGTCCTCCAGGAGACCTCCCTGTGACGTGGACTCAGGGCCCCTGCCTCTGTCCTCACTCTGCCAGGCACTCCCCCTCCCCTGAGTCCGCTGTCTCTCCAAGGCCAGGGCCAATTCACGGTGCCTCCTGGGGCAGAGGGCAGAGCTGCCACGGTACAGGGGCGTGGCTGGGGTGGAAGCTTTCCTTGACCATCACCAGCCTATCCAGAGCGGAGGTTCTAGAAATAGTTGTTCTCAGGACCCCTTTACATTCTAAAAACAAGTGGGCTGGGTGCAGTGGCTCAAGCCTATAATCCCAGCACTTTGGGAGGTGGAGGAGAGAGGATTGCTTGAGGCCAGGAATTTTGAGACCAGCGTGGGCAATACCAAGACCTCATCTTTACAAAAAAATACCGAAAAAAAAAAAAAAAGGAGGACTCCGAAGTGATTTTGCTTATGTGGGTTATATCTATTGACAGTCACCACATTAGAAATTAAAATAGAGAATTTTAAAAAATATTTATTCTAAAATTAACCCATCGTATGTGAACATACATAACATTTTTATGCAAAATAATTATTTTCCATATTGGGAAATATTTAGTGAGAAGAGTGGTAGCGCTTTACATTTTTGCAATTATCTTTAATGTTTGTCACAATAGACAGCTTTTGCAACATCCCATCTGTTGTAATAATACAGCTTGAGGCTTCTGGAAAATTCTGCTACACTCTTGACAGACTAAGAGTGAAAAACCTAAAGAGCTTCTTACCTTATGAAAATAGTTCTGGCCACTTACAGCACTGTAAGGGCCTCAGGGACCCCCCCGCCCAGGGTTCCCAGACCACACTTTGAATACCTGTGATCTGGAGCAGGGGTCAGCAGATTTTGCCTGTAAGGACCAGATAGTAAATATTTGAGGCTTTTCAGTCTTTGTCTCAGCTGTTTAACTCTGCCAAGGTATCAGGAAGGCAGACATAAATAATACTTAAGTAAATGGGTGTGGCTGTACGCCAATAAACAGGTGGGGGCCTGGGTCTGGCCTACCCCTGATCTAGAACAGAATGAGCTTGCAGGGGCCCTGGGTTTAGGGCTTGTGCCACAACAGGGAGGTGCCTGACCCATCCTAGCCAGGCTCCTCCCAGAGGAAGAGAAAAGGAGTTTCTCGGAGAAGACTTAGATCTACTTCTAATTTCTCTAGTTCCCAGTTTGGTAAAATCCACAGGCTCCCCTGTAATACTTAGATATCCCTGGGCCTGCTCTCTTCTCCCACAGCCCCATCTAAGCCTCCAACCTGCCGCCCTGCTCACAGAAAGTACACGCACGCCCAGCTCTGTGCAGGGAGGCGGCAGGGAAGTCTTCCTCACCATCTCTGCCTCTAGCCCCACCTTGAGTGTTGGGTACCTGGGGCTGGGGCAGGTGGTGCAAGAAGCCCACGTGGGCCAGGTCCCCCATGGAATACCCATCCCTCGGGCTCCCGAGCCAGGCCACCCTAGTGCCATTTATCAGCCCCGCTCCTGTTTCCTCTTGGAGCTTCTTTCCCACATACCCTTGATCCTAGGGAATAAAAGCTGATGCAGGTTGTTGAACCTGAATCTCAGCTGCCTCCATCCGCTCCTGCCTGCCTCATGCCCTCAGCCCTGGTGGGAGTAAAAGCCTCCCAGTGAGCAGGTGTGTTTCTTCCTCTGCTGCAGAGACAAAGGGGGTTACTCCTGGTTCTGGTTCATTTGCGGATCTGTCTCCAATAGGACGTGTCTCAGGGGAAGCGTGGGGCTTGCCAGGGAGAAAGGCCCTGTCTCTCCTCTGGGGATTCCCATTCCTGGGCCTCCCCTTGGCTCATCCTGCCCCCTGCCAGCTGCTCTTGCACCCTGGCCTCGCTGGGCTGGGTGCCGTCTAGCTGGAGGATATGGCCACTGGACCCCACGGGACCGTCCCAGGCACCAAGCAGAACAACATTGCCTGGAAAGAGCCCGAGGCAGCCTGAGAAACTTGCAGTGCTGGGACCTGCTCCTCTTCAGCCCTCCACCTGCTTCACCCTTCCTGTGCCCTCCTTGTCTCCTCTGCCAGGGTGATGCAGTCACCCCAAGGGGTCTGATATTAGTGGCAAAGGCTCGAGTCTGAGCAGGGCAGGGCAAGGCAGGCCGCAAACCAAAGTCTACTCAGCCACCAAGAGAAGAGCCACGCCATCAGGCAACCCCGACACACGCCCAAAGTCGGTTCCCCTTCACCCCCAGAAGACTGTGTGCCACCCACTGGGGAGTAAATTCGTCTGCTCTTCTTCCTACCACCCTGGAACGCAGCCAGCAAGATCCCGCTATTTGGCTTTAAAAATAGAACATTCTAGCTGGACTTTTATGGTCTTGTGAAGAACACTGTGCTCATGCCCTCCCACACCTGGTCTCTGCCCCTGCCTGGCCCTGTCCAGCTGCCCAGAGCAGCTCTGCACAAGCTCTCCAGGGTCCCTCAGCACAGACTGGGCCCCAGGCAGATTTATGAGTTCAGCCTTGGCTGAGGCCGTCTCCTCATGGCTCCCAGCCACAATCCAGCTGTTCTCCCACGTCCCATCAGCTCGGGGCTGGGACGTTCTGTGT
>RJWJ010028355.1:0-21453 GCA_004363605.1 Indri indri | reverse complement strand
AAGGCAGGGTACTAAGGCATTAACTAGAGCTACTCAGAACTAACAAGATGCAGAGGTATTTTCAGTGTATTCTACAGTGCCAAATAAAACGTCAATTTCACCATGGAAATTTGCTGCAGCAACATAATGATATACTGGCAACATCCATAGTTGCATTTTGGTAAGCATATTCATCTGTGATACATTGGAAATGGCCAAATGGATAATTGACAATATTTTCTTAAAGTTATCGATAATTTATAAGGTCATTGAATAATGAACTCATCATATTATTGGAAAATCTGTGTATTTTTAACCTTTCAAATAAAACACAATTTCAGTATCAGTAAGCAGTTATTTTTCAGTTAAATGGTTTTTCAATTCCCCCAAGCTATAGTGTACCATAATGGACATAAATGAGAAAAGTAAATCCATTTGTTTCCATAGTCCTTTGCAAAAATCTATTACAGGTTTTCACAAACTTTTTAGCCAAAAGATGGTTGTTTCTAACTAATTTTCACTTGCTTATCTTGAAATAAGTTCCCTCTTTGTGCTTTCTCTGTGGAAGCAGAGAAAAAGAAGTCATGTCTTTTACATAAAAAAGTTAATGTATTTATTATTTAGTATTTCAATTTGCATAAAATTATGCATACAATAATTTCCTTGGAGTGAAAGTAGTAAAAATGTTCTATGAGTCATTTAAAATTTTAAAGCAATTACCAATATTATAAATGTCATTTAAAATTTATCTGATAAAATAAGAAAATTCCATCTGTAAAGGAGTATTTTGAACTGTTACCATAGGATCATCAATTCAACCTTGTCAAAATAGTGTTATACATAGAAAATGTCAAATCTCAATTATTTGGAGATAAAATATTTCAATGTCAATAGGAAAATTGTCCAATAGGAAATTATGCCAAAGGAAGAAAAACAAAAGCAGATCACTGAAAATTAAGCATTCTTTAATAAAGCTTACTAGCCTAAGAGCCCAAATATATACATGCTGTACTTACTCACGGACACAAAATTGGACATACTCTTTCATCCATACAACTTCCACCAAATATGTGTTAAGACATTTTATGCAGAACTTTTTCCGAAGGCTAAATAATTCCAGTTTAAACCTCTCTATAGATCCTGTTTCTTCATTTAAGATGGAGATTATATAGAAAACCATTAGGAAGAACGTTCTCATTTATATTCCACACAGTTTATAAAAGTCGTGATTTTACCAATGCTATGGTACTTAGCCATCAACTTCTTCTCTTCCCTACCCCATCATCTATATTTTCTATATCGTTTATATTTCTATTATCTGTGTTGTCTGCTTCCTTCCTTTTGCTTACATACCTATATACTCTCATATAAATGCGTGAGTGTTGACAAGTGCATTAGTAGAGTGAGGTTAAACAGAGTAAATGTTTGTATCTTTTTCACTGTTACAAACCAAGGTGCGGGGAATTATTTTTCTAAGCACAGCTGATTTGAAATTGCCTAGAAATATTATATGTTTTAGAGTCTGTGGCCAGCTCTGGGAGGGATTTTATGGAATTTTTCTGATCTAATACAATAATCATTACAGAAGATTTTGAAAGTACAGAAGTGTTTAAAGACTGAGAATCATTCAGTGATGAGTTTTGTTTGCTTGATTTCCTTCAGCCACTACCTCTTCTGAGACACTCATGGGAAAAAGACCAAGAATCATCCACACTATAATCATCAAATGATATATATGGTACCATTCAGATTCTCATAAGCTTTCTCTTCTATTTTCTCTGACTTCCCATACTTACAAAGATACATATATTTTAGAATTTGAATTGTTTTATGTACAATTTGGTATACTATTATATAGTAACATAATACACTATTTTAATTCATATTATATTGTGTGAATTTTCTCATTTTAAAATTTAATTGCATTTGCTTCAATTTCTCAGCATTTTAATACAAATCTTTGAGCATAAAACACATACAACTTTAGCATGTAATAATTATTGCTCGTTAAATTTTTCTCATTTTTATCTTAAAATTTTACTAATTTCAGAATATTATGGGGATACAAATGGTTTGGTTACATGGATTGTTTTTGTACTGCTTGAGTCAAAGTGTAAGTGTGCGCATCGCCCAGATAGTGTGCATTGTACATGGTAGGTATGATTTCACCCATCCTTTCCTCCCGCCTCCAACCTGCATGATTTCCATTGAGTTTACCTTCCATCTGTGCACAGGAGTGCTTTAATAGTGAGTACATACGGTTTTTGTTTTTTCCATTCTTGTGATATTTCACTTAGGAGAATGGTCTCCAGTTCCATCCAGATTGTTGCAAAAGGTATTAATTCATTGTTTATGGCTGAGTAGTACTCTGTGGTATACATATACCACATTTTATTAATCCATTTGTGAATTGATGGACACTTGGGTTGATTCCATCTCCTATTTTTAAAATGCACAAAAAGGAAAATTTCAATTTCCAGCAACATGGCAGATTATACAGCCTGAAAATGCTCATCATAAAACACCAAAAGTGTCTAATACTGTAAAATACACTTTTAAATTTATTGCTGGATCAAATGGTAATTCTACTTGTAGCTTTTTGAGGCATCTCCATATTATTTTCCACAGAGGTTGTACTAGTTTGCAGTCCCACCAGCAGTGTATGAGTGTTCCTATCTCTCCGCAACCACGCCAACATTTGTTGTTTTGGGACTTTCTGATAAAGGCCATTCTCACTGGAGATAAGTGATATCTCATTATGGTTTTGATTTGCAATTCCCTGATGAATAGAGATGTTGACCATTTTTTCATGTTTTTGGCCACTAGTCTATCTTCTTTTGAAAAGTTTCTGGTCATGCCCTTTGCCCACTTTTTGATAGTGTTGATTTTTTTTCTTGCTGATTTTCCTGAGTTCTATTTAGATTCTAATTATCAGCCCTTTATCAGATGTATAGCATGCAAATATTTTCTCCCATTCTGTAGGTATCTGTTTGCTCTTGTGATAGTTGGCCAAAAAGTATATATGTGAAAAATACTCCAAGACTGTGTGTCTTAGAATGATATAAAAATGTGAAATAAAAAAGGGCTAATACAAAATCCAGAACACTGATAATACCCAATGCTGGTAAGGATGTAGAGTAACTTTGATTCATTACTGGTGGAAACACAAAATGATACAGCCCCTATAGAAGACAGTTTGGCAGTTTCCTACAAAACTAAACATACTCTTGTGACATAATCTAGCAATTGTGCTTCTTGGTATTTACCCAAAGGAGTTGAAAACTTATGTTCACACAAAAACATGCACACAGATGTTTCTAGACGTTTTATTCATAATTGCCAAAACTTGGAGGCAACCAAGATATCCTACAGTAGGTGAATGGTACATCCAGACAATGGGGTATTATCCATTGCTAAAAAGAATTAAGCTATAAAAACACATGGAAGAACCTTAAAAGTGTATTATTAAGTGAAAGAAGCCAACCTGATACTGTATACTTCCAACTATGTCAGGAAAACAACTATGGAGAAAGTAACAGTATCAGTGGTTGCCAGAAGTTAGGGGAGAGTAGGGGATGAATAAGGGAAGCACAGAAAACACTTTGTATTACACTGTAATGGTGTACTTGCCATTATAAATTTGTTTAAGCCCATAGAATGTACAACACCAAAAGTGAATCCTAAATTATTGACTTTGGATGATAATGAAATGTCAATGTAGGTTCATAAATTGTAACAAATTTACCACTCTTGTAGGTAATATTGATAATGGAGGAGGCTATGCATGTCTGGGGACTAGGAGTATATTAGCAATCTCTGTACCTTCTGCTCAATTTTGCTGTGAACCTAAAACTACTTTTAAAAAGAGGCTGATAATGGGTAAGGAAGATTATTAGTTAAATATCAACGTTAAGCTGCCACTGTCAGGAGAAATGGAAAGAACTACCTTAATTTTCAGCAATAGAAACTGTCCCATATGTAATCAATAGTTTTCAAATTCTTATGGGCCAGTAAAAATTATAGATTGTGTGAACGGACAGAGTAACTGAATCTGGCAATATCACTGTGCTGTGTGGTGAGAAGAGCAAGGCCACAGCTAAATCATGATTACAAGCAAGAATTAGAGATGTAGGGAGGCCCGGTGGCTCACGTCTGTAATCCTAGCACTCTGGGAGGCTGAGGCAGGGAGGATTGCTAGAGCTCAGGAGTTCAAGACCTGCCTGAGTGAGACCCCATCTCTACTAAAAGTAGAAAAATAGAAAAGTAACAAGGCATGGTGGCTACAGGCAAAGGCTGAGGCAGGAGGATCCCTTGAGCCCAAGAGTTTCAGCTTGCAGTGAGCTATGATGATGCCACTGTAATCTACCTGGGGCAACAGAGAGAAAATCTGTCTCAAAAAAAAAAAATTACATAAATTATTAGAATTAAACAAGTCAGATATTTAGATTGAGAGATGTTAGCAATAAGAGTGAACACACTAAAATCAAAATTCCAATACTTCATAAAACCACATCAAACTGCATCTGCCTTTTCAACATTCTAGAGCACCAGAAATAATGGCAGAAAAGAAAAATATTAAAATAAGCCTAATATCTTTTTATCCCCATATCATAGATAACTATTTATGACTAAGATGCATATCATATCACATTACAGTTATAGATCTAGGTGTCAATGTTTAGTATGGTAGTAAATATTTCCTCTGTCCTCAGAAAGACTTGTTTTCCTAAAAATATTATTTTTCTTCTTTACAAATCATAAATTCTTCCAACCAAAACTTTGAATAGCTAAAAAGGAAAATCCCCTAATTCCCTCACATTGTACATGGAGAAGGGCACAACAGTTCATTAAAATGAAATAGACAATTATAAATAATACATAACAAACATTTATGTATTCCCCACCCAGTAATATTCATTTGCTAATGGGAGAACTTTATCCTGTTCTAATTGCACTGTTTATGCAGAAAATAGCCAAATTATTGAATAACTAAATATTTTATGATCCATTTACCTTAATCTCTCATGATTATGATCTCTCAGTGATTTTTTTCTTCTAATAACCTTAAGCATTTTCCTGTGAAGCCATCTGAACTCACAAACTGTAGAACCAAACAAAACTTCACAAAGATAGCCAGGTGTTGGGATGTGGAAGTAGTGAGGATTGGCATTTCCACGTCTCCTCCTCAAAGCATAGATACAGGTGCTAGGGTGTGATAGAAGAGGCATGAGGTCACTTCTCATAGATTACCTAAGAAAAATTAAACATAAAAATACATAGAATAATATACTAACCTCTATGTACTCACATGCCAGCTTGACCAATTCCTAATACATTTCCCATATTTGGTACATATTTTCTTTTTAAAAACTACAGATAAGGGTTTAAATCCCATGTGATTCCTTTCCCAATTTCTTTCCCATCTCTCTCTCTCTGAAAGCATTCTCATTCAAATCTTGTTTTCATTTCAGACCTATTTTTATTCTTTTGCTGCATATGTTTGTATGGAAAAAATTATATTTAGTTTGTATTTATATTTATATACTTTAAGTGGGTCACAGTCTTAGTCTTTCCAGGCTGCTGTAACTAAGTACCATAGAGTGGGTGGCTTATAAACAACAGAAATTTATGTCTTACAGTTGTGGAGGTTGGGAAATGCTGGCAGATTTGGTGTCTGGTGAGGGTCCACTTCTTTGTTAATAGAAGACTGTCTTTTTGCTGTGTTCTCATATGGTGGAAGGGGTGAGGCAGCTCTGTGGGCCCTAAACCCTTATGAAATGACCTAATCATCTACCAATGGCCCCACCACTTAAACCATCATTTGGGGGTTAGGACTTTTAACACATGGATTTTTGGGGAACACAAACATTCAGATTATAGCAATCATTAATGTAGAGAATTTGAACATATATGCATTTAGTTGGGAATACCAGTCCCCTCATCAAGAGACAAACATAGGCTAATGTTGGAGGCTCGGACGTGAAACCAGAAGGCCTTAAGCTGTGTATCCTGAGCAAATTACATTACCTCTTTACAGATTTCAAGTATATACATATATAGAAAGAGAGAGAAAAATACCTACCTCATGGTTTTTGTGAGAATTATATAAAATATGCTATACAGAACTGTTTGGGAAGCTATAAAATGTTTTCAATCTAAAGTATTATTTGTGGGTTTTTTTTCTATTTCATCTCATATCTTAATACTTAGATACACTTTTTGTTTCCTCAGTGTATCAGGAGGCTAAAATATTTTAATAGTTCTGAAAAATTGCCTGAGCACATAAAATATATTTTAAAGACTCTTCCCAGAACCATGGGAATAGTACCTATTATGAACTATTAATGATCATAGAGAAATATAATTAGCTATGTAGGTACAATTAAACATTAAGCAGTTAAGCTCAGGGTTACAATATTATACAATGAAAGAGACATTAGAGGTTATCTAATTCAGTAATCTCACGTAACACATAAGAATAAAAATACAGAACTAGATGTGACTTAGTCACTTGTAGGGGCTTTTAAGCAGAAAACAAATATCGGTTAAATTGTGAAGATACCACTTTCACTTAGAGTAGTATTATTTTTTATTTTTTGTATTTCTATGTTTATTTTTTCCCTTTTTTTGTCTGTTTAATTTTCAGAATATTATGGCAGTACACACATTTTGGTTACATATAATGCCTTTGCCTCGCCCAAGCCAGAGCTTCAAGCATGTCCATCCCCCAGATGGTGCATACTGCACCCAATATGTGTGTATATACCCATCCCTTCTTCCCCTTTCCACCTGCCTGACACCTGATGAATGTTATTACTGTATGTGCACTTAACTGGTGATCAGTTAAAACCAATTTGATGCTGAGTACGTGTGGTGCTTGTTTTTCCATTCTTGGGATATTTCACTTAGTAGAATGTGTTCCAGCTCTATCCAGGAAAATACAAGAGGTGCTACATCACCATTGTTTTCTGTGGTTGAATAGAACTCCATGGTATACATATATCACATTTTATAAATCCATTAATGTATTGATAGGCACTTTGGTTGTTTCCACTTCTTTGCAATTGCGAATTGTGGTGCTATAAACATTCAAGTGCAGATGTCATTTTATAGAATGTATTTTGTTCTTTTGGGCAGATGCCCAGTAATGGGATTGCTGGATCAAATGGTAGTTCTACTGGTATCTCTTTGAGGTATCTCCATATAGCTTTCCACAGAGGTTGTACTAGTTTGCAGTCCCACCAGCAGTGTATGAGTGTTCCTATCTCTCCGCAACCACACCAACATTTATTGTTTTGGGACTTTCTGATAAGTGATATCTCATTGTGGTTTTGATTTGCATTTCCCTGATGATTAGAGATGTTGAGCATTTTTTTCATATGTTTATCAGCCATTAGTCTATCTTCTTTTGAAAAGTTTCTGTTCATTTTGATAGGTTGTTTGATTTTTTTCTTGCTAATTTTCCTGATTTTTCTATATAGATGCTAGTTATCAGCCCTTTATCAGATGTGTAGCATGAGAATATTTTCTCCCATTCTATAGGTTGTCTGTTTGCTCTCATGATAGTTACCTTGGCTGTGCAGAAGCTTTTTAGTTTGATCAGGTCCCATTTATTTATTTTTGTTGTTGCTGCAATTGCCTTTGGATTCTTCATAAATTCTTTGCCTAGGCCAATGTCTATAAGAGTTTTTCCAACATTTTCTTCTAGAATTCATATAGTTTCAGGCCTTAGATTTAAAGTTGATTTTTGTGAAAGGTGCAGATCCTGTTTCAGTTTTCTACATGTGGCTATCCAGTCTTCCCACCACCATTTATTGAATAAGGATTCTTTTCCCCAGTGTATGTTTTTGTCTGCTTTGTCAAAGATTAGATGGCTATCTGAGGATGGCTTCATATCTGGGTTCTCAGTTCTGTTCCATTGGTCTATGTCTCTGTTCTTGTGCCACTACCATTCTGTTTTAGCTACTATAGCCTTGTAGTATAGCTTGAAATCTGGTAAACTGATGCCTCCCAATGTGTTCTTTTTGCTTAGGATTGCTTTTGCTACATGGGGTCTTCTCTGGTTCCATATGAAGTGTAGAATTATTTTGTCTAGATCTGTGAAAAATGATGTTGGTATTTTAATATGGATTGAATTGAATCTGTCACTTTGCATAGTATAGACATTTTAACAATGTTGATTATGCCAGCCCACAAACATGGTATGGTTTTCTACCTGTTTACATACTCTGCTATTTCCTTCCTCAGTGTTTCATAGTTTCTCCCTGTAGAGGTCTTTTACTTCCTTAGTTAAATATATTCCTAGGTAGTTTATCTTCCTTGTTGCTAGTGTGGAGGGTATTGAGTCTTTGATTTGGTTCTCAGTTTGACTGTTATTGTCATTATAGGAATGCTACTGATTTGTGTACATTGATTTTGTAACCTGAGACTTTGCTGAATTTGTTTACCAATTCCAGTAGTCTCATGGCAGAATGTTTGGAGTTTTCTAGATATAAGATCGTATCATCATTAAAGAGAGATAGTTTGACCTCTTCTGCCCCCGTTTGGATGCCTTTGATTTGCTTCTCTTTTCTGATTGCTCTGGCTAGGACTTCCAGCACTATGTTGAATAGAAGTTGAGATAATAGGCAACCTCGTCTGGTTCCAGTTCTAAGTAGGAATGCTTTCGATTTTTCCCCATTCAGTATGATGCTGGCCGTGGGTTTGTCATATATGGCTTGTATCATTTTTACAAGCCTATGCCTATTTTGTTAAGCATTCTTATCACAAAAGGGTGTTGAATTTTGTCAAATGCTTTTTCTGCATCTATTGAGAGTATCATATGGTCTTTGTTTTTGCTTCTATTTATGTGGCGAATTACATTTATAGATTTTCATACGTTGAACCATCCCTGCATCTCTGAGAAGAAGCTCACTTGGTCGTGATGGATTATTTGTTGATGAGCACCTGAATTCCGTTTCCTAGGATTTGGTTGAGAATTTTTGCATCTATATTCATAAGAGATATTGGTCTGTAGTTTTCTTTGTTGCACCCTTTCCTGGTTTTGGTATCAGGTTAATGTTGCCATCATAAAATGTGTTAGAGAGTATTCCAAAACATCAAAAAGGAAGGAATCATGTCTTCAGGATAGGCAGCAGTTCGTCTTTGTAGGTCTGGTAAAATTTGGGTGTGAAACTATCTAGTCCAGGACTTTTCTTTTAAGGAAGGTTTTTTTTATTGCTGTTTCAATTTCAGTACTTGATATTGGTCTGTTCATGAATTCTATGTCTTCCTGATTGAGCCTAGGAGGATGTGTGTTTCTAAGAATTTGTCCATTTCCTCCACATTTTCCAGTTTATGTGCATAGAGGTTTTCATAGTATTCATAAATGATATTTTGTATTTCCATGGGATCAGTTGTAATGTCTCCTTTTTCATTGCTGATGGAGTTTATTACAGTTCTTTCTTTTCTGCTTCTTGTTAAACAAAATTGACACACCTCTGGCTAGATTATTTTTTCAAGAAACCAACTTTTTCTTTTATTAATCTTCCAGATAGATTTTTGTTATCAATTTCTTTTAGTTCTGCTCTGATCTTTGTTATTTTTTTTTCTTCTGCTTGGTTTGGGGTTGTTTTGCTCATCCTCTCCCAGTTCTTTCAGATGTTTCATTAGATTATTTGGGATCCTTCTGTCTTTTGGATGTAGGTAATTATGTATTTAAACTTTCCTCTCAGGACTGCTTTAGCTGTGTCCCACAGATTTTGATAACTTGTGCCTCCTTTGTCATTTAGTTCAAAGAATCTTTAGATTTCCATCTTGATTTCCTCCTTAACGAAATAATTGTTCAGCAGAAGGTTGTTTAGTTTTCATGACTGTGTAGAGATGAGAGTTTCTGTTGGAGTTGATTTCTAATTTTATTCCACTGTGGTCTGAGAAGATGTAGGGTATAATTTCTGTTTTTTTTTTTTAAATTTTTTTAGACATGCTTTGTGGCCTAGGATATGGTCAATCTTAGAGAATGTCCCATGAGCTGATACAAAAAACATTCAGTGGTTTTGGGGTAGAATATTCTGTAAATGTCAGTCAGGTACATTTGTTCTAGAGTTCTGTTTAAGTCCATTTTTTCTCCGTTAATTTTCTGTTTGGAGGATCTGTCCTGTTCTGTCAGAGGGGTGTTGAAGTGTCCAGCTATTATGGTATTGCCATTTATCATTTTGTTTAGATCAGGTAGGATTTGCTTTATGAATCTGGGTGCACCTGAGTTAAGTGTATAAGTAAGTGTATAAATATTTAGAATTGTTATGTCTTCTTGTTGAACTGTACACTTCACCATTATATAATGACTCTTTGTCTTTCATTACTTGGTTGATTTGAAGACTAAGTTATCTGAAATCAGAACCTCCATGCCAGCTTTCTTTTGGCTTCCGTTTGCTTGAAATATTGTTTTCCATCCATTCACCTTGAGTTTAAATGCATCCTTGTGGGTTAGATGTGTTTCCTGAAGACAGCAGATACTTGGATTGTGTATATTTATCCATTTGGCCAGCCTATGTATATTTAGTGGGTAGTTCAAACCATTCGTATTTATTGACAGAATTGATAAGCAGGGCAGATTTCTGTTCATCCTGTTGGATTGAACTTTGTTGCTTTGTTTTCTCTCCTGAGTCATTGTGGCCTTTGACCTTTAGATTTTGGTTGATTCCTGAGTGTTTATTATGATAATCCATGTGTAACACTGTTTTGAGTACTTCCTGGAGGGCAGGTCTTGTCTTGCTGAATTTCCTCAGTCTTTGCTTATCTGAGAATGTCTATATTTCTCCTTCATATACAAAACTTAGTTTAGCAGGGTACAAGATTCTAGGCTGGGCATTATTCTCTTTGAGAAGAGTGAGAATGGGGCCCCAGTCTCTTCTTGTAAGGTTTCAGTTGAGCAGTCTGCCGGATGGGTTTTCTTTTGTAGGTTACCTGCTTCTTGCACCTTACAGCTCATAGGAGGGCCTCTTTGGTGGTTATTTTGGCCAGTCTCATGACCATGTGTTGTGCTATCTTCCGATTTGTGATGAATCTCCCAGGAGTCCTTTGAGCTTCTTATACCTGGTTATCTAGATTTTTAGCAAGGCCTGGGAAATTTCCTCTATTATATCCTTGAGTAGCTTATGCAACGCTTGTGTATTTTCTTCTTAACCCTCAGGGATTTCTTTGATTCTCATGTTAGGCTTCTTCACATAATCCCACATTTCTTGTAGACTTTGCTCATTTATTTCTCTGCTCTCCGTGACTGATTTATTTAATTGAAAGGTATTATCTTCAATCCCTGAGATTCTTTCTTCTGTTTGACCTACCCTGTTCTTGAGGCCTTCCACTGTGTTTTGTAATTCCTTGAATAAATTCTTCATTTCCAATTCAGTTTGACTTCTCTTTAATATTTCAATTTCTTTAGTGAATTTTTCTTCCAAGTCCTGGATTTTTTTTTTTTTGTGGTTTCTTTGTGTTAGTTATCCATTTTTTCTTGCATATCATTGAGTTTTCTTATAATCCATGTTTGAAATTCTTCTTTTGTCATTTTAATGTTCTGAATTTGGTTAATGTCCATTGCTAGAGAGCTGGTGTTCCCCTTTGGAGGTGTGCTTTCCATTTGATTCTTCATACTTTCAGAGTTCTTTTGCTGATTCCTTCCCATCTGGCTCAGCTATTGCTTCTTATCTTTCAGTTTTCCTTTGGATAATGACATTCCCTGTTTAGTCTCTGAGCCAGTAGGTGGTATGTGGGGGCGAGATTTGACCACACCCTTTATGATGAGTCAGTAGCTGCAGTAAAAGGTTATGCAGAATGACCTCCCTTTCAGTAGGTGGTGCTTGCTGGGAGGAGCAGGCTGCAATGTTATTTTTGGGTCCTCCAATCAGCTCTAGTTCCTCTGGAGAGGCTCTCTAATGCTCCGGTGGTGGGTGGGCCCCTGGGACTCCAGATGTGTCCTTATTCTCCACCTCAGTGTGGGCAGGTCAGGGAATGAGTCTGGGCAGAGTTGTGTTAGGTGAGCCTGCCCTCAAGCTCCACAACAGGGGTCAAAGATTTGTCCTCTGATTCTGGGCAAAGGTGCCAGAGAGAGGCTGAAATGGCCCTAGTCAGCCAAAAAGTCTGCATGTGGGTGCAGGCCTGCCTGCAGTCTTGAGCAGACCTCGCTTCTTTCCACCCTCCCCTATTCCACGGTTTCTCCCAGGCCTCTGCCAGCAGGCAGGACCTCATGCCAGCGGATCTCCCATCACTGTGATGTGGGAAGGATAGCAGCCTGGGCTGGGCTCACGGCCTTCCCGTGAGAGGAGGGTTACCCCTCAAGCATGCTGATCTGCCCCTGAAGGCACACAGTCCTCAGTAGGCTTGTTCACAAATATCCCTTCTGTACCCTGGGGCAATGCGGTCATGACCTTGATGTATGGGATCTGGTCTGCAGGCCTGTCCCCTGGGCCCTGGAGATCAATCCCCGACCCTGCCAGGGAGAGAAATGCTGGTCTCAGGTCACTCACATGGTGCCCAAGATTCATAGATGTCTCCCCACTCTCCTGAAGACCCCAGGCAAGCAGCACCTGGGAGGGATGGCAGGTAGGGAGCTCACAGTCTGAGTACCCCTCAGTCTGCTGTAGGGCTCCATAAGGAAAGGTCCCATTCCCTGCAGATGCCTCTGGTGGTGGCTAAATTGTCTCTCTTGGCAGCCACGGAAAGGGAAGGGGAGAATGAAGTAATATGGTGCCTGCCGATCTGCTTGGGTCTGTGGGCCAGGAGGTGACCCGAGGGAATTGGGAGACTGGTGCCCTGTCGGCAAAAGGCTCACCGCTCACTGGCAGTGGCAGTCTCTGGGCTGATGTTGGCAGGTCTCTCCAACCACTCAGGAGCCCAGCAGCAGTCCGAGATGCAAGGGAGGGGAAATTTAACTGCTCCACCTACACTTGTCTCCAAGCCTCTTTGGGGCCTTTCTCCTTCCAGTTCTCCACAACTTCTTCCCATGCACCCTTCCTTCTGACCCTCATCTGATCTATGTTTGTCTGCCTGTTTATTTTTTATTTTTTTCACTTTCTTCTAAATTCTGTCTTTCTTGCAGAGACACTCTGGCTGGCGGTTTTTCTCCTAAAAATCTTTTTATTTCCTTTGTGATACGTTGGTTGGTCCATTAGTTACTTAAAAATATGTGTGTGGTTAAATTGCAATTGTCTAAGAACTTTCTATTTATCTTTCTGTTATTGACTTCTAGTTTTATTCCATTGTGTTCAGAAAACATTCTGTTTGACTTCAATTATTTTAAATGTACTGAGTCTAGTTTTTTTTGGAACACTATATGATCTATCTTTGTAAGTGTCCCAAGTGCACCTTCAAATAATGTGTATTGAAGTTTTCTATAAAAGGTCAAGTTGTTTTTTGTCTACTGGGCCTATCTAATACTCAAAGGATAACAGTTTAAAATCTGTACCCTAGTTATAGATTTCTATATTTCTCCTTTCAATTCTATTACTTCTTACTGATTTTTTGAAGCTCTTTTATTATTAATAGATGTATGTACCTTAAGAGTGTTTATGTTCTCCTGATGAAGTGATCCCTTTATCATTATGAAACAGTGTTCTCTTTCATAATTCTTACATTGGAATCTACTTAGTCTGATATCAATACAATTACTCCATCTTCTCTTTGAGTGTTTCAATGTTATATCCTTTCAATTCTTTTACTTTTAACATTTAAGGTATTTCTTTTAGATAGAATAAATCAGGTTTTTTTTAATGAAACCTGAAAATCTCTGCCTTTTATTTGGAATGTTTATTTCTTGATTAACTTTATTAAAATATAATTTATGTACCATAAATTAACCAATTTTAAGTGTACAATTCAATGAACTTTAATAAATTTGCTGAGTTCTGCAACCATCGCCATAATTCAGGTTTAGAATATTTTTATCACATAATATTCTTCATCATGCCATTTATAGTTAATCCTCACTCCCATACCCAGCCCAAGGTAACCACTAATATACTATGCTTTCCATCTTTATAGATTTTCCTTTTCTGGGCTTTTCATATAAATTGATAATAGATTGGTTTTTTGTGTCTGGCTTTTTTCATTTAGCTTAATGATTTTGAAGTTCATCCATGATGGATCATGTATCAACACTTCATTTTTTTTCTTGTTGAATAGAATCCCACTTTATGGATATACCACTTGTGCGTCAGCATCTGCAAGTTGATGGACATGTTGGGTCATTTAGATTTATAGTTACTGTGAATATAAACATTTAATTTCAAGTTTCTGTGTGGATTTTCATTTTTCTTGTATACACATAGGAGTGGCATTGCTAGTTCCTATTCTAAAATTGTGTTAAACTTTTTAAAAAACTGCTAAACTGTTTTCCAAAGTGGCTGTTTTATTTTACATTCATACTAGCAATTTCTAAAGTTTCACATTTCTCCAAATTCTCATCACTATTTAGTACTATCTCTTTAATTACAGTCATTCTAGTGAGGTAAGGTATCTCATTGGAATGCAATGGATTTGCATTTCCCTAATGATGTAAAGGACCTTTTCATGTGCTTATGGGCCATATCTTCGTCCATGAACTGTCTAGTCAAATTTTTGCTCATTTTTTTAGTTGGGTTGTTTGTCTTCTTATTACTGAATTATAGGATTTCCATTTACTTTTATTGATGTATTACTAAGTCTACTTTCTTGAGTTTTTTTTGTTTTCCTCATTTGTTCTTTATTCTCTTTTTCCTATCCTGCCTTCTGTTGCATTGAGTTTTTTAAATTCTATTGTAAACTTCACCACTGGTATGTTAGCTATAACTCTGTGGTTGTTCCAGAGGTTATACCTTTAACTGATCACATTCTAACTTCAAATAATATTGTATCATTTCATATATAGTACAAGAACCCTGTAACAGTATACTTCCATTTTCCCCTCCCTGGCTTTGTGCTATTATTGTCATGCACTTTGTACTTACAAACACCCAATATACAGCTATTTTAAGTAGTCAACTGCTTTTTAAATGGATTAAAAAATGAGATAAATCGATTTTATATTTACCTACATATTTATTATTTCCAGTGCTATTTCTTTGTACAGATCCATATTTCCATGTTTGTTTATTCCTGCCTGAAGAGCTTCCTTTAATATTTCTTGATGTGCTGGTCTACTGGTGATGAATTCTCTCAGCTTTGTTTACCTAAAGTCTCATTTTTAATTTAAAAAATCCTTACTGTTGAACTATAAAATTAATAAGTAATAGAATTGACATACAATTCTAGGTTGAGAATTTTTTTTTTTAGTATAAGACTGTCACTCCCATATCTTGTGTCTTACAGTTTTTAATGGTAATTCTATTGTTATTCTTATCTTTGTATATGATGTGTCTTTTTATGTCTAGTTTCTTTTATTGATAAGATTTTTCTTTACCCATGATTATTAATAATTTGCTTATAATGTGACTTGATGTGGCTCTTTATGTTTCCTCTACTTGGGGTTCATTGACCTTCTTGGATTTGTGAGTTTATTGCTTTCAGCAAATTTGAAATATTTTTAAACCATTGTTTATTTTCTTTCTGCTTCCTTCCCCTTTTCTTCTTCCTCTCTCATCTCCTTCTGGGACTCTAGTTATGCTTAAATTATACTATTTGCTTATTATGTTCCCATAGCTTATTGAAGCTCTGTTAATTTCTCATTTTTTTTATGTGCTTCATTTTGGATTTTATCTTTTGTTATGCCATCAAGTTCACTGATTTTTTTTTTTTGAAGAATCTAAGCTATTAATCCCATCCAACAGGTTTTCACTTTAAAAAAGACCAAAATGGGATTTTTAAAAATAAGAAATATATTTAAAGTCCTCAAATTCTACTTTATAGTGTTCAATTTTTCTGTATCATGGAATACATTTTAAATAGCTGTTTAATTATCCTTTTTGGCTACTTTCATCATCTCTGGCATTTCTGTGTCTGTTTTCATTATTTTTTTCTCCTGGTCGTCATATTATCACTTATCTTTGCATGCCTGGTAATTTTTTATTACATACAAAACATTGTGACTAGTGTGTTTTGGGGTGCTGCTGGATTTTTCTGTATTTTAAAAAATACTGTTTTACTTTATTCTGCCCATGCAGTTAACTTACTTGTGAATCAATTTGATCCTCTCTAAAGACAGATCTAGGGCTGCCTTTTTATTTTAGCCCAACTATTAAAACACATAATAAGAATTCTTCTAAAAGTTCGTATTAGAAGGTCTTTCCACTCTGGCTACTGGAAATATTATTCACAGCCCTATAATAGCTCCAGGAATTGGTCAGACTACAGATTTCCGGTGGTTATGTTGCCGGGCTTGGTTAGTTTCCTCCCACACATACCCAGTTCAGTACTCATCTGGAGGGGAACCTCTTTAGAGATTTACAAAGTACACTCACTTGAGAATTCATACTTACACAGTCACTCTCTCTCTAGCTCTTTCCTCTCATATTCTGCCCAAGACTTACAGCCATTGTGACTTCCTCAAACTTTGTTCTCCAGTTCACTGACTTAGCAAGAATACTAGGTTGTTTCAATTCCCTCACCTTGCACTCTGGCCTAGAAATTGCGTCTCTAAGGCAGCAGCTGTTGGACTCAACTGGTTAGTTTTTCTTCTCCCAAAGATCCCAGTCCTGTGCTGTTATCCAATGTCTAATCTGTGTATTTTTTATCTATTTTGTCTAGTTTTCTTATTTAAAGGTGTAGAATAAATCTGGTCCCTGGCCAGAAGCAGAAATCCCCTATTTTATCTCTTTTCCTTTGCTAATGGATTTTAAAATTAATGCCAGACTTCATTGCATTTCAACATGTTTCATGTGCATCTTCTTTAAAAATGCCAACATTTTTTGACATAATCAATTTCATTTTCATGCTATAAAAATTAACAATAATTCTTTGGTTTATCTACTGCTTAGCCATAATCAAATTACTCCAATTTCATTCAAAATGTCTGTTTACAGTTGAGTTGTTTGAATCAGGACCCAACAAGATTTACACAATCCACTTTGTTCATTTTTTTCTTTTTTTTCCGCACTAGCCATTGACTTACTGCAGAAACTGAGACAGCATTTAACTTACTTCTCTAAATGGAAACAAGCTTTAGACACTTGATTAGATAAATATGAAACACTTATACGTTATTTTTCTGATATATTTTATATATGCTTTATATCATACCACAAAGCACATGATATGTGATAGTCCCACTTTTTATAATAATAGGATCATGCTGTCACAACCTAAATCAATTGATTAATGTTTGTTAGTATAATTTAAAAAGTTTCGCACAATAAAAAATAAAATCAGTTCACAGTGATAATGTCAATTGAAATTGTATATTACTAGATTTTTACTAAACTTCTTTGATTTTTCTACTCATATCTCTTTCTTATGACATGGAAAATTGTGGTTACTGATATTAAAATAACCACATATTTATATTATCCCACAATAATCGTTGTAAAAGAGTTTTAGAATAATACCAATGTTATTACAAATAACCAGCAAACTGAATAAACTTGAAAATGTGTTTGCAACTCTATTTGTCCTTAGAAAATATTATACTAAATATATATATATAGAGAGAGAGAGTCAAAAAACTATTTCTAAAGCCATTTAAAATAATTTATTCTCTCTTGGGGCTAATGCCATCAACTTGATATACACCTAAGGTCATTCATTTTATTTTTTAATTTGTAGGAGTTACTCTATTGTACCTTTTTTGAGTGTTTTAGTTTGCTGTCTAACTATACATACACAAATGCTTGCATAATAAGTATACTCTTCTGAACCTTGCTTTTGTCACTTAACAATATATCCTGGAGGTTACTTCGTATCAGCTTATGATAGAAGGTTTCCCCATTCATTTTTAAGACTGTATAGAATTCCATTGTACAGACTATTTTATACTCAACCAGAACCTATTAATGGGTATCTGGGATGTTTCTAAGCTTTTTGCTTAAAACATAATTTTTAATGGGTGAATTATATATAACTGGTTTAGCCAATCTTATACTTTCAAGCAGTTATTTCCAATAGTTTATCATTATAATAAAAAAATGCTCTAATGAGAATCCTTTAGGAAAATTTATAAATAAATCCTGGGCTATTTTATTAGACCAAATTCTTACAAGCGGATTTCTGCATCAAAATCTTTACACTTACTAAATGTTTCATTCTCATTGGTTTGAGTGCTATGTAGACAGCCTATGACATAATAATCCTGGCAATAACTCCCAATTTGGCCATTCCATAACATTATTCTGTCATCCTAAATATATAGAGTTTTTTTTTTCAAATCTAAAACTTACAGACATCAAAAAGCTGAGTTTACAATAGTAATAAATACTATTTTAATACCTGAATATAGTTTCCACTATGGAAATACCTATAACATGAAGTTTGGTCTGTCAAACTGACTGAACAAATGAAAGTTTTGTCTGAAGGTGATATACAAATGAATTTCATCCCCATATATTGCTCCAATTTTAATAGAGTGTATTTTGAATATTTACTTTGAGTTTTAAGAACAAATCTTTTTCTATTGCTTTATTTTTAAATATGCCCTTTTGCACATCGTACAAATGTAGAAAACATTGAAGCTACTGCCAAGTTCCTTAGAAACCTGCAATTTGACATTGCTGAAAAAAGCAATGTGTTCTACACTGTTCTCATTGAGAAGCTACCAATAGGGACAAGGTTAGCTGACTCTGAGTAAAGAGAAGAAACTTAAGAAGGGAGTTGAGTTTGCCCCCCTTCCTCTACAATCATAAAGACCTTAAATAAGTTCCCCTGAAGATATACCCACTGAGAAACCTATGACACTGACGAATTAACTCTGAAAGATCCTACAGAAAGCCACTTCTACAGGGAACCATGGGGAAATACATTTGAACAGTTAATGTTTTGATTCTGACCAAGGAAGAAAATAATAAACTTAGTACCAAACTAGGAAGCTACATACCAAGTAACAGATTATGTTCATGTGAAGACAGCTTGCATAAAGATAAATAAAATTGCTGCCATTTACCAAGACAGATTCAATAGAGCAGAAATCCGTGGTCGACAGAAACCACTGGTGCCCAAGATTCCAGAAAACTATCTGGGGAGCCATCATATAGGAAATTAGGGTAAGGAAGCAACTGTGATAATAGACTTTATCTGAGTTTTACAAAACATAAAATTAAAACGATAAAAGGTGGGTGGGGAGAGAAGAAGAACAGTATGAGAAAACAGTCTGTGAGTAGAGCTCCACTAGACAGAATAATAATTCTGACAGGGTGGAGAGTCTAGAGATAAAGACTCTAGGCCGTAATCAGTAAATTCAAATGCCTTATACAGCGATCCCCAACCTCATTGGCACTAGGACCCAGTTTCATGGAAGATAATTTTTTTATGGAAGGAAGGGGGATGGTTTCAGGATGATTCAAGCGCATTATATTTATTGTGCACTGTTTCTATTATTATTACATTGTAATATATAATAATTATAAAACTCACCATAATGCAGAATCAGCAGGACCCCTGAGCTTGTTTTCCTGCAACTAGATGGTCCAATCTGGGGGTGATGGGAGACAGTGACTGATGGGACAGGAGGCGGAGCTCAGGTGGTGACCGGAGTGATGGGAAGTGGCTGTAAATACAGATGAAGCTTTGCTTGCCCGCCTCTCACCTCCTGCTATGTGGCTAAGTTCCTAACAGGCCACGGACCAGTACTTGTCCGTGGCCTAGGGGTTGGGGACTTCAGCCTTAGAGGACCAGATATAAATTCAGTGACTGACATCACATAATGTCAATGACTGAGGCCAATCAGACAATAGAGAGTGGTGGGTAAGATGACACTGAAGCGTGCTCTCCCACCCAGCTAGTGGTTGCCACTGAGGAATTTGGGTCCAGAATTGCCATATTGTCTGAGTTTTCAAGAAAAGCCAGAAAAGTTTTATGTAAAAAAATCAGTTATGCTAACAACAAATTTTTTAAAATTATTTTTTAATTCTATATAGGCCAATCAAAACATGTCTGCAGGGCCCTGGTTTGTTTTCTCTGTAATTGTACTCAGGTTACTGGGCCTTAGGAAGCTGTTATTCCTAGTGGGCTTCACAATTCTCACATCCCACAGAAATGACAGATTTTCAAGTACAATGAACTTCACCAGAAAAGTCTGTCATTAATTTTAGAGAAATACGTAGTTCTCACCAGGCTCTGCTACTCCCTAAGTTAATGATGTTAGTTCAAAATGTACTTCAAATATCTTTTATTTTATAAAAACTGTAAAGCTAAAATAGAACTATAACTTGCCAAATTCCAAACTGGTTCACAGTGATGAAATTCAATCATTTCTCATCTTGCTAATGAAAATGGCACACTGGGCATTTCATGCCTTCAGCATTTTATGCAATCAAAGATGCTGACGCAGCCCTCTGAAAATAACAGAAAAGGAAAGACGCAACCCCCCCCCCAATAATCATTGATTAATCTTCCCACTGTGATGACCAGATATTTTGGTGCTGCCTATGAGACATTACTTACAAGTTCAGCCTGGTGAATTTTAAGATCACAGTTTGCAGTTGAGATTTTATAGCTCCTGCTATAGTATTAAACTTATCTCTATTCCTTTTTCAAAGTCAGTAGCTATTATTAATCTGAAAGAACCTTTTTTTCCACATAAAAATCCATGCCCTTTCTTCCATCACCATGCCCCTCTCCACTCCCATTCCACCAATCGAATCTTGTTAGAATGAGGGAATTCACAGTAGGAAAACACATTGGAGATCATGCTGGTCAAATCTCTCATTCAGTGGAGAATTCATGCTGTGGATCCCCCAACAAATGACCATTTAGTCTCTGCTTAAATAGCTGGTGAATTTTACCCAGCCCCTAAGAGTTTTGGCTAGTATGGAGAATTGGAAAAATGTGCCTTGGAGTGCTTCCCTGCCCCCATCTCAAATGCACACATAGTGACATGAAAGGTCCTTGCAATCAACTCTCACCTATCATGTTCTGCTCTCTCGTTAGTAATCCTCAGCACCAACAAACACCCAACAGACTGGAGTCCAAGTCGTGACTCACAAGTATCTGATTATTTAAAGCAGTGAAATATCACATTTGGCACCTCTCCTGAGAGGCAGCTGCTGTGCTTAGCTGGTGTGTGAGCAGGTGGTGGGTCCTGCCCACTGGCAGGCCAAGTCCAAAATAGTTAGTGCCCACGTCAACAGTCAAAACCACATGGTTTCACCGAAATCCCAGAATTTGTGGGGCTAACTTGGCCAAAGTGAAGAGGCAGAAACCTGTCTGAAAGTCAAGGCGAATAGTCTGCATAGGGTGCTGGCCTTTCTGTCCCCGTAGGAAGTACAAATTACTGACCTTATGGAATTGGTCTGAATTGCTCAAGTTTGTGATAAAAATATATTACCATTAGAAACTAAATGAATTAACTATGGATAAATCATTTCAAAATAAAAATAATAA
>RJWJ010028354.1:0-21466 GCA_004363605.1 Indri indri | reverse complement strand
TAACTTATTATAAGAGACTTTTTGTTTTCAAATGCTATGGAATTTTGTATATAGACAATTACGTCATGTGCAAATAGAGATGGATTTATTTTTTCTTTTTTGCTTTCCATGTCTTTCATTTCTTTTTCTTTCTTTTTTTTTTTTCTGTTTTTTTTTTCCCTTGTCACAATGGGTAGAAAGGAGTTCTGGTATTGTGTTGAATAAGAATGGAGAAAGCAGAAATCTTTCCTGATCTCAAACTTTCAGTCTTTCACCATTAAGTATGATGTTAGCTGTAGATTTCTGTAGATGTTCTTTACTACATTGAGGAAGTTATCCTGTATTCCTAATTTGCAAAGAGTTTTTGTCACATATAGGTATTAGAATTTTTGAAAATACATTTTTTGCTTCTAATGATAGGATCATGTGATTTTTCTTCTTTAAACTCTTGCTATGATACATTACATTCTATACATTTTTTTCATGTGTTTCAAGAGATTTTGTAATTGCTTTTTGAAACGACTTTTATTATGGCTGCTTTAAAATCCTTGTAAGGCAACTACACCATTTGAATCATTTTGGTGCTGCCATATGTTGACTTTCTTTTTCATTCAATTTGTGATTTTCCTGGGTGTTGACGAGTGATTTTTGATTGTATATTTGAATGTTTCATTTTGCAAATCCTGCAGTTCTTAGACAGCTTGCTTTCTTTTCTTCCCACCTTTCAGAATCTTTCTATTTTTTTCCATTATTGTTGCATTATGTTTAGTTTTTTTTTTAAGTCATAAGTGGGAGGATTTGTGAAGAATAAGCTGCTTTATTGACATGGAAGCAGAAGTCTCATATTTCTAGATTTTGTATGTTTTTTGGTTTGTTTTAAAAATTTTGGGCTGGAGCATTGGCTCATGTCTGTAATCCTAGCACTCTGGGAGGCTGAGGCGGGAGGATCGCTCGAGGTCAGGAGTTCGAGACCAGCCTGAGCAAGAGTGAAACCCTGTCTCTACTAAAAAAAGTAGAAAGAAATTAGGCGTACAACAAAAAATATATAGAAAAAAAATTAACCAGGCATGGTGGTGCATGCCTGTAGTCCCAGCTACTTGGGAGGCTGAGGCAGAAGGATTGCTTGAGCCCAGGAGTTTGAGGTTGCTGTGAGTTAGGCTGATGCCATGGCACTCTAGCCTGGGCAACAGAGCAAGACTCTATCTAAAAAAAAAAAGAAAAAAAATTTCGATGGGTCAATTTTTATGTCTCATGCTTTTCTCCCATATTACAACCTTTATTTTTATTTCTTTGCATAAGTATTTCATATTTCATGTCTGATATACCCAATATTTAATGTCTCTGCAGCTGAATTTAGTATGAATTATTTCTTCTGGCTCTTGTTGGTAGTGCCTGCTTTCTGTCTGTGTGTTTTGTAATTTTTAGCAATCTACTAATTTTCCTTTAACATTTACCACAGGAATTCTTTGACACCTTTGCTGAATGTAGTTCTCCACACAAGACTTGTGTTTGTTTCTATCTGGTTGGAAGGGTGGTGGCGACCCTTCCATTTAAATATAAATTCCGAGCTTTAGGTTTTGAGCCACCCAGTTAGTGAGAAGTTAGTCTGCATACTCATGAAGGATCATGTTTATCATTACAAATTCATTGGGATAATTTCTTTTTTCCTGTCTACACTAAGCATCAGGTTTCAAGATAGGCAATTTTTCTTAGAATTCTTTATTCTTGAAGTGACTGGGAGAAGGATATTTCTACTTATCTGTTTCAATGATGATTTAGAATTTGTGGATTCTGATTTTATGCAGAGATGAGGAGGATCAGGGTCTCCTCAATTGTGAGTGGTCCCTGGACCTTTTTCATCTCTCCCCAGTATCCCTGTGTCACTAAAAATTATGTTTATCTGTTTTGGCAAATGTTCTCATGATAGACAAAGCTGAATTCAGTGTTATGTTCACCTGTCTGCTTCCTTCCTTGTCTTAGTTTGAGCCACTAAGTACTAATTTTATTTCCAGTTCATTGATTTAAATTGAAAACATTTTATCTAACTTGTTTGTTCATTAGTTTTCTGAAAGTGGGGATGGCATAAACTTTATTTTACCATTTAAGAGGCTTATCCTTTAAAAAATGTCCATCCTGACTTATAATGATGCTAACTAGGTTTTGTTTTGTTTTATATCATCTCTGTAATTAAGACACTTCAAAACCATAAAAAATTCAATTCAAATCCTACAGTATTAAATACAGAAGTCATGGTCAAGAAATATTAAAATAAAGATTTAAATAACCACAAGATCATATCTACTTTTGAAAAGGATACTGCTTTCTGCTTTCACTGAAGAAAAATAACAACTCTTCCAATTATTATTTCCCTATATTCTCCTGAAGCTGTATTCTGTGTTCATAGAAAGCAGTCAGAAAACACAACAAACTAACACACCTCAAAATAATTTTTCAAAAAAATGTAACCAGTTTTATAAAGTGGCAGCTGATTTACATTTTCTATCTTCTCCTTTCCTAAATATTTATATGTAAAGTCTGCTCTAAAATCCCGATTTTGAGATCCCAATATGGAATTTATAAGAATTACATTATAGACTAGTTTATTTGGAGACAATTTATAGTTAATTCTGAGCTAGTCTGTAAAAAGGCAAGACTGCTACTATAAATACATCCTCGTAGTGCTTCATCTACATGGTATGACAAGTGTAGCTAATGGAGTAGCTTGGGAATTGGGAAAATCTAATTAAATAAGATTTTCTTGTAGAAGTCCTTTCAACTTGGAAACAAAAATATATTTAAAATTGCATTCATATATAACAATTAAGACAAATAAATGCACTAAAATATAGATTAATTCTTTCAACAAATGTTTAGCAAGCGCCTATTTTTCTTCAGACACTAGTGATTCAGAAGTGAACATAAAGCCCTGAAGTTGTGGAGCTTACATCTCACATCACGGTGGGTGAGTGTACAGAAATTTTACAGCAGCAGCTATGGAAACACAAGGAATTCCCAAACATTAAGAAAATGTTAACCATCTAAATACCTAGTTATTCTACTAATACGCTATCAAAATTTTCTCTGAATTTTATTTAAGCCATTAGCATCTCAAAATAATGAAGAAACAAGTATGTTATTTTCTCTGTTCAATTGAAAATATCTCTTTGATCACACATATTTCTTATATTATGGAATTTCTCTGTTCTTTCTCAGCCAAATTTTTTTCTAAATAGTAACATACACATGCTGGATTAACTTTCTCAGTGTTTCAACCCACTGTTATCTCTACCGTGTTCACTATGTCACAGAAACTGCTTTTAAGAATGCCACCAGTAGCCTACCTGTTGTCAAAATGAAGTCATCATGTTTCTCTTTACCTGAATTACTAATAGTTCTTCCAGATGAACACAATTCTTCAAGATTATCATACATTCTATTAATGCTGCAAACCACAAAATTACACTTTTCAAATTACATCACTTTATGCCACCTCTATGGGCAAAATCTCTCAGTGCTTTCCATATCAGTTAAGATACATTCAAGAAATAAAAGCGAAGCTAGGAATTTCAAACACAGGTTATTTAATATACATAATTGGTTCCTCAGGTATCAGAAATGGAAAGAAAATATGGGATCTACAAAAAGGTTTGAGAACCTAAGGTTTCAGAACCAAAGGATCAGAAGTCACCAGCAACTAGAAATTTATCAAAGTTACTGTGCTTATCATCAAGGGGCTTCCAGAAGGCTGGTGTTGCTACCTAGCTGGGGGCTGGGGAGAAGAAGAAGGCATTCGGGCAGTGGGCGATAGGAACTTTGTGGCTGATTCTTGGGCCACGTGGGAATGTGCTATCTGGTAGGTCCAGAAGTACCAAATGGCACTGGAGCCGAAAGGATGCTGACGGACAGTGGAGGCAGGAAGAGAATCCCTTCTCCTCTCCTCTGGCCTTTTACACTATTACCTCCCAGATGATAAGGAAATCTTAGAGATGGAGTTTGCAGACTCTCATCCCCAATATCACAAAACATATTATAAAATTGGTGAGCATGGGCTGAGAGACACTAACCACCATAGTTTACCCCCCTCAAAATAAACTTTTGCTTCCAGATTAATCTATTGCTAAAGCATCGCTAATTATTTTCTATTAGATTATTCTCCATCACCAGAGCACATTTAAACTTTCCCAGTATGCTCATTATATCATGACAATTTTGTATCCCTGGAGTATGCACCTGTTCCTTCTAGATAACTGGAAATTGCATCTTTCAATGCTTCAGTTCCTCTCTTAAATTTGATTTGCCTAGAAAAATTTTCCTTATGCCCCCAGTTAAATTCTTATTCTTAGCATAGTGCTTGGCATATAGTCTCTGGGGACTTTTTGTGTTGAATGGATAAAGTGCATTTTCTATCTATATTTGTATCTCTCCCAAAGTGGCTATGTTCTGCCTCTTTCCTCAAATAATTATTGTTGTGCTAATTGTATCACTCCACAAGTTCCTTCAGGATAGAAATGATGTCTTACTCCTGTCTGCAGTCCCAGATGTTAAGTGCTCATTAATCGGTGCAATCTCCAAAACTGATGTTTATAAAGATAAAAAAGCAACCAAGGTCTTATGAATATATGAATTTTAATTTTAGGAAGCTGAAAAGTTTAACTAGCTTCTTCAGATTATGAATTTCTTGGGTTTTTTTTTTCTATTTTATGCTTTGCTTTTCTTCAATTGTAATTAATGTTTAAGAGATTAAAATATCTAATTTTCAACAGCCCCAGAAGTTTCTCTCTTTGTTGTTGATTGAACATTACAAGGCATTGCTTTATTATTTTTTGTCCTTTATCAATTATGACTCATAGGTCAAGAACTGTGAAAGCTTGTCTCCCCAACTGCGTGACACTTAACTACACAGCTCTGTAGAAAAAGAATGTCCTGTCACTAGTAATTTTTTTCCATAGCATAGCAAAACACTATAGATCTGAATACCATTTCACTGTTCTATATCTGCAGAAGATCAGTGTCCTCAGGAAAAAGTGAGCATTTGAATTACCTGTCAGCTTGGATTTGATAAACAAGGTTTCAGGGCTTCAACCTCATGAATAATTTCAACTTCCATTTGATGAGCAGAAAAATAATTTAAATTATTTTTTCCTGTTGATATCACTAATATCCAAAATTACTTATGTAATAAATTGCTCACACGAGAGAAAAATCGCTTTTTAAATTTCAACAACAAGCCTTATTTGTAGGCCAACATTCTAAATAAGCGTTTGTAATATAAATTAAAAGTGTGATATACATAAGAGCAAGCAATTATCTTATAATCTGCTGGATTATCGATCTCGTGAGTGCTGGAGTGCTTAGTATGCTATAAATCATCAGTGTATAATCTCATTGAATTAAAAATTAGTTTTCATTTATTTATTTTTTAATCATCATTTTGAGGTTAAGCTGCTGCTTTTGAATGTGCTGATTGAGGACACCAAAGTAGAGAAGAGATAAACAATAAGAAATTGTTAAATGCTGATTTTTAAAATAATTAAAAGCGATCTTTCTGTATATATGCATAAACACTAATCTTTGTTCTTGTTTATATCTCAAAAATAATATTCTGACTAATATAATAAATTTTATCATGTAAAATTAATATACAAAAAGGGATTTATTTCAGAATTAATCCTCAAGCAGATGAAAAACAAAGTCAAGTGATTATAATAAGGAATGTCTGTTTCAATCAATCCCTTAACTTGATTTAAAACTCCATGGGGTTTATTGATCTGTACTTGACATCTGTCTAACTTTTCTAATTCAATGCATTTTTATCAGTGACTGAAACCAACAAAAGTAAACACACATAACTGAATTTCTTTGCAATCGTAATTTTACCTACAGCCTAATGTTACTTTTAGAATCTACTGGTTCTAAAAGCACATTATGTACTAGCGCTGAGACCAGCCTTAGAGCCAATTTTCATATTATTGGACAGGAAAGCATTCTAGTGCCTGCTTCTTTCTGAAAGTATCGGCTGACAAATGGTACTGGGTTCTATCTCTTTATGTGCTGTAATGAGCATCCAAATGGTTCCCCAATTTAAAGTAGCTTTGGCAGCCACATTGATCGTGAATTTTGGATGTTTCTAAAGAGAATGACTAAGAAGGAAGACCGTGTTTATTACAAAAATGTGTAAAAGAGGTGGGTGTGCCACACTGAGTTATTTATCAAGGAGAAAACAACATTCCTCTTACAGTAACAGCCAGGACTCTGTAGGTTTTGAATGGATCACAGGAGTTACACTAAGGCTCAATATCAAGCCCCAATCATTAGAATGTCTACCAATAATCTTTTTTTTCCTAAAAATATCCCATCAGACAATGTTTGACAAAAACTATTTATATAAAAATAATTTAATGAAATATTACATGCATTTTTGACTGGAAGAATTCAAATAAATCTTTCCATTGATTAGTTGCGGTCAGGATATAATAAATGTAAATAACAACAGTAATTCTATATAAAAATAGAAAATGAGAAAATGAATGAATATAAAATAGTTACTATGCATAGAATGCTCTTTACAAGATCTTTCATGTACATTATATGCAGAATTCTATTTCTGTACTGTAAGACTTTACATTAGCTTCGAACAGACTAGTTATATTGTGGATATCCAAGAAGAGAAACCATGTGTTCTCTCCTCTCTCTCCACTCCTTTCTCTCCTCTCCTCTCCTCTCTCCTTCTCTTTCTCTGACCCTCCATTTCTCTTTCTCTCCTTCTCTCTCTCTCTCTCACTAGCCCACCCACCCCAATATCTCATGGAACTTATACTCTATAGAAAATGTTTCTCAGAATAAGAGAAACACCTTATTCTGAGAAACCCTGGGATCTTGTTAAAATGTAGATTCTTATTCATTAGGGTTTGTGGGTTCCACATTTCCAAAAACTTCCCTGGTGCTGCCCATGTTGCTAGTCTGTCAACAACATTTTGAGTAGCAAGACTACAGAAATCAGTTTGGGAAATGCTAATCTAGGTAAGAGGTAACGGGCGGCTAATCAGGGAATACTGACTGTGAGACTGAGAAAGAGAGAACTGAAATGAGTGATTTTTTCAGAGCCATGAATTTGAGTGATAAGGAGCCTCTGTAGGATTTTAACGTGGCTTAAACAGGCAAGTTTGAATGTATTGTCAGAGGCAGGTGAGGTCACTAGATAGATAGAGGGCTGGAGTGTACAAACTAGATTGGAGAAAAGTGATGAAGAATGGTCTCTGTAAAAATAGACTAAATTGGACCCAAATCACAAGTGGCAATATTATATCTGAATAAAAAGAAGCTCTTATTTCAGGAGTAGAATGGAAAAGGAGGATGAAATTGAGCATGGGGTCATTCATTTTTGTAAAGTAACATGGGAGGTCCATCATTTCCTTGCCTTCATTACTAAACAGTATCCTCAATTTTAGACAGTAATTAAAGACAGGCTTTGGAAGTTCCTAAAGTGTATCTACAGCGGAGGATACTAGGAAAGTGGTAGACAAGTTTCTCTAAAGTACACTTTCCATTATTTTACCAGTCTTTAAATGCCTCCCTTTAATTTGATTTGCCTATAACAATTTTTCTTATGTCTTCAAAAGGAAACAGGGAAGGAAGAAAAAGAACTGGGAATGGAAGTGATCATAGCTTAGGGTTGTATGTCAACACAGGGCAGGCCTATTGGCCTGATCAGCATCCTTTCCACTGTTTTTTTGGTGGCAGACTTAGCCTTTCCTTTTGTAAACTATCCCTCTCCCACCCCCCTGCAATCCTGCTGAAACTGTTACTCAGGTCTCCAAATTCCCAGACCAATAAAACTTGCCTTTTCAGGAATGTGAACCTTGAGCAGTGTTACAGAAGGAAGAGAATACTTACAGTTAAATCATTCCAATGGCGGGACTTGTAGGAGACTGGCCTTTAATTTATATCACAGAGGTCCCAGCCCTTGTCTTTGTTTCTCCCATGATGTAAATGATTAAATACCCCCTTATAACAACTTCCTACTTAAGTGTCATAAAATCAACTATTGATTTAATTGCTTTCATTCATTATATATACACATGTGCACTCTCACACACACCCCTTTGTTAAATTTACAATTATGCTACATTTTTCACATTTTATTATCAAAATAATACAAATATTCATGCCTTTTATAATTTGCATATTATCAATGCATTAATCTATTGACTTATTACTAAGAGAATTCAAATAAAAACAAAGGTCTTCATGTTTCTAAATGTAGCTTAATTTTATCAATGTATTCAAATTCAAATTAAATATAAAGTTTATATGGAGACCATCTTATAAAAGATTCTCCCCTTTTAAAGGAAGGAGACAACTATGCATACCTATAGTTACAAAAACTCAGCTTAATATGAGCATATCTCTAGCATAATACAGGCAAATCAGCTCCAGCAACTGGATAATCACATTAACATGTATATATGGATGTAGATTTTTTTTTTTTTTTTTGAGACAGAGTCTCACTCTGTTGCCCTGGCTAGAGTGAGTGCTGTGGCATCAGCCTAGGTCACAGCAACCTCAAACTCCTGGGCTCAAGTGATCCTCCTGCCTCAGCCTCCCAAGTAGCTGGGACTACAGGCATGTGCCACCATGCACGGCTAATTTTTTCTATATATTTTTAGTTGTCCAGTCAATTTCTTTCTATTTTTAGTAGACACGAGGTCTCGCTCTTGCTGAGGCTGGTCATGAACTCCTGAGCTCAAACAATCCACCTGCCTCGGCCTCCCAGAGGGCTAGGATTACAGGCGTGAGCCACCGTGACCGAGCTGGATATAGATTTTTTAACTCCAATTTATTATTCTTTTTATAACATTACTATATATATAAAATTTATAAAATAGGATGATGGTTAATACCAGCATCAAAGCATTGTTGTAAAGGCTAAGTGAAATAATGTATATAAGATGCTTAGAGAGTACTTGATACATACTAAGAAAAAAATAAGATAGTTGTTCCCTGACTTTCCTTTTTCTCTACTATTTTTGTGTTTTCTACCTCTTCTCTACTCTATATACAGTTAACCCTTGAACAACACAGGTTTGTGTGGCCCCACTTAAAAGCAATTTTCTTCCTCTCTACCACCCCTGAGAAAGCAAGACCAACCCCTCCTTCTCCTCAGCCTACTTAACGTGAAGGTGATGAAAATGAAGACTTTTATGATGACCCACTTCCACTTAATGAGTAGTAAATATATTCTCTCTTCTTTATGCTTTCATTAATTACTTTTTTTCTCTAGTTTGCTTTATTGTAAATACAGTATATAATACATATAATATACAAAATATGTGTTAGTTGACTGTTTATGTCATGGGTAAGGCTTTAGGCTGGCAGTAGGCTATTAGTAGCTAAGTTTCTGGGGAGTCAAAAGGTATATGGAAATTTTTGACTGTGTGGGTGGTCAGCACCCCTAACCCCCACATTGGTTAAGGGTCAACTGTGTATGAACATGGACATATAAACACAAGTACGCAAGCAGGCACCCATGTTTGTGTAACATCCATATACAAAGAGGAATCTAGCAAACTATGGACATTCTGCATGTGGTCTCTAAGTCTTCGAAACACACAAAATATCAAAGTGCTTAAAAATGTGCATATGCTGCCTATGAACTCTGAAAGGACTACTGAATGCAATTTTCAAGATAGTATCTAAGTGATAAAACAGAATCAGAGCCAGAAGAGCCCTAGAGTGTAGATTATTAGGCTTTTGAGATGGACCAATTATAATAGGTAAGCACAAAATTAGGCTATGAGTTTCCATCATAATTAAAATTAATAAATAAAACTTTCAGTTGCATTATTTTTCTTAACTGATAAAATAAAATGTATACACAAATCTGTAGAGACAAATATATTTCTGGAACTATGCAAATATTTCTCTGCAAGGGACATTTGTCTGGGACCATATTTCATCAAGAACACAAAATCGCTATTCAGAATTTAACATTTCTTATATGATTTTTCTATAAAAACTAAGAACATTGTTAAATCCTATTTCAGTTTGGGTACATATCTTGGACAGTAAGATGGAATTTCATGTATTTTACTTCATGGTGATGTAGCATGATATTAACTGATTTTTAATAATTTCTTAGGCTGTCTCAAGTAACATGTGTCTGAAATAAGACTTTGATCGGAGAGAATATAAATTTGTTATTGAATTCTCTAAGTGTACAGATCATACTTTTTGTTATGGTAAGAACCATGATTTAAATACGAGATGTGAGGAAGACAGAGTTATATTTTTTCATGAAAATTTATGAGATGAATTACTTATTCTCGCCCCAAACAAAGGCCAACTAACTTCAGTAGGACACGGACAGCAGGAATGATTATAAATAGAACTGTTTTTGTATAAAAATTACGACTTTTCAAGTACTCGCAAAAAATAAATTGTTAAAACAGTGGCGCTCTGTATGATGAAAAGGAATTTTAGGCTGAGAATGTATGAGAGCAGGTCTTAGGAAGAAAATGCCTTATCCACAAAAGTATTTGAAATGTGATTTTATAATAGATGGAACTATATCATTAGAGGATCCAGCTAATTAAAATCAGCTGAATGAATTGAATAGGAAAGAAATGACTTTTTTAAAAACGTTAATTTAAATAAGAATTTCTATCCTGAGGTTCATGGACTTATGGGGTACTTTAATGGACTTCATGGAGAGTGAGCATTCATTTCAGAAATATTATGCATAATTTGCAGACATACATAGTTATTGTGGAGATGGTTTACAGCTGCAGTCCCTAACTCCTGGGGCAGTGGACCAGTACCAATCTTTGACCTGTTAGGAACTGAGCCGCACAGCAGGAGGTGAGCAGGGTGAGTGAGCCTTCATCTGTATTTACAGCTGCTCCCCACCCATTGCATCACCACCTGAGCCTCCTGCCAGATCAGGGGCGGCATTAGATTCTCGTAGGAGCAAGAATCCTACTGTAAACTGCGCATGCAAGAGATCTAGGTTCTGTGCTCCTTATGAGAATTTGTCTGAAACCGCCCCCTACCCCACCCACCCCAGGTCCGTGGAAAAATTGTCTTGCATGAAACTGGTCCCTGGTGCCAAAAAGGTTGGGGACTGCTGGTTTACAGCACATAAAATTCTTGAAGTGGTCTTCAAAAAGTTAATAATGATGATTTAAATATTGGTGAATTATGCCAAATATGAAAACTATTTTTTTTATTTTACTCATTTTGTTACTTATTCTGAGATGCCTTCTGTCAATAATCAGCAAAAGGGGTCAATTCTTAATCACAAAAAATGATCACACAAAAATCTAAAAATCACATGACATTTTAGGTTTGAATATAGTGAAAAGATCTGAAAGATTGTGCTAAATAGTTTAGATAGAGATTAATAAAACAGATGCTTGGCAGCAGTATAGATATAACAAGGTATAATTTCAAAATATGTTAAATTATTATTTCCAACTCAACCTTTATTAACAGTTAATTCAAGAATCCAATAAGTAGTAGGTTTTTTTTTAGAGATTTGCTCATTTTTGCTTATTGGTTCATGAACTTATCTTTGCAATTGAATGAAAGACTTGTCAATTTGAATAAATTGAGTGAAATAAAGAGGGAGATCTTGTTTGCCCACTCAATAGCTATTTTGCTCAAGCCCTAGTTCCTTGTTAACAGAACCCCTGATTCAAAAAACATTTTTTTTAGATTAGACAAAGCAATTCATTTTGTCAAGGCGGGCTCTTTTTTCACCCCAGATCCTGAATCGGGGATGACCTAAATGGGTAATCCTGTGACTGACTGTCAATGACTAATTTACTACTGAACCTGAAAAGGAGTCTTTATCCCCATTCAAAAGAGAAAGAGGGGGGAGGAAGTGAGGCATGCATTATGAATCACTTCTCTTCTAGACTAGGCAAAGACATGATGCATGCAGCAGCAAAAGCAATCCCCGGGACATCAGAGAGAAGAACTGAAAATTGTGTAAACTAGCCGAGTGCTCTTATGACACCTTGTGCCTTCGAACTAATCCTAAAACTACCTAACTCCAGGCCTTTGGTTTGAGAACAAAATAAATGAATAAATATTCCTATTGTTTAAGACAGTTGAAGTTGAGATTTCTATTACTTGCAGCTAAAAGCATCTCAAATAAGTGCCATTGAATGTCATCTTCAGGTTATCTTATAAGGAAACATGCACAAAATCGAACTCCCTGTCTCAGCCATAATAATGTTTCAAACACAGATAAGTAATATCTCAATAACAGTATATTATAATTTATTATCTGAACCAAAAGTAGAGAAGCATCTACCATAAATATGCAAGTTATAAAATTTCAAATATAATATTGACACCTAATTGCATATTAAGATAAGTTTAAAAGCATGTTAAAGGGTTAGAATATCAAACGAATCTAAAATGCCTTTATAATACTTTGAATTATAAAATAGAATATATAATATTATAAAAACCATTGAGAACAGAAAATATTTTTATTATGCTTTTTATCTCTTACTCTTACAAAAGAGCTTAGCACAAAAATTATGCATATAAATATTCAGTAAATAAAGGAATAAATGAATCAATAAAGTAAATGTCTTCAAAGAAAGCTTATAATAAAAATATATAAAAAGGTGAGATACTACTTAATTTAACAGTAATAACATTTTTCCATTACTCTTTATTATATTATTATATTATTATTTATATTATTAACATGAATAACCTTTTTTTTAAGATTCTTTCATGTTTGTACTTTTTATACAAGGGTCATAGTCACCCTATTTTTATTTAATATTGGGATATGTTCTAATAATGCTTAAATAATTACAGTTTCAGGCTGTAATTACATGGTTTTGCCACTGACTATTTTCCATCTACTGCTATTCCTCCAGGTTTACTCACTTCTTTCTGTTCCTTGAACTTCCAAACATGCTTCTGCTCCAGGTCCTTTGCTCTTTCCATTTACTTTGTCTGGAATTTGTTTCCCCTAGATATTTGTAAGGCTCAATTTCTTATTAGTCCTCAATTCAAGTCACTTTTTCAAAATTCTTTCCTTTAGCACTTTACCAAAAATACCTTCTCCGTTTTACTTGCAATCCTCTTATCCTGAATTATTTTATTTTCATAATACTTACTTAATTTGTTTCAAAGCCCGATCTAGCATAATATACGGTTATCTTTTCATTTGCTCATTGTTTTTACCTCTAGAATGAAATCTCTATGAGGGCAGGTATGTGGTTTATTTTATTTTTACCTAGAACAATTTAATGAGCACATTGTAATTGCTCATTAAATATGGGTTGAAGAATTGATTGACTTACTGATAACTGTGTTTTATTTTCTTTGTTTTTATATTTATATATATAAATGCGCTTTTAAAATACAATGCTTGCATTCCTTCCCTTGAGATATGATAAAAACTCACTTTTCTGTTGTGTTATAACAGTTTTTAGCTGGACGAAAATATTATATATCATTACGTTTAATGAAGTCCTAGTTTTATAATGGAAAAATATATACATTGATTAATTTCTTTCCTGAATTCTAATATTATACATAATGTCATAAGAAAATAAAAACATCCCTAATCAAAGAAGTCAGATTGACATAATAAATCTAGTCAACTGTAGCCTACAATGATTACTTTTAGATGCGTATTGAATAGACGTTTTGTGTTCATGGAACACTTAAACAGATAAGCTCAAGCAGACGATTTCAAGAAGAAATTGTCCATATTACTTTTATTGTTACGTAATGATGAAAATAAGTCTTAGTCTCAGGTTTGTAGAAATTTTAATAATCCAGAGACATTTTTGACCAGATATTTGTTGAAAAGAACTCTCATGTATAATGCCTGGTTTGGGGATAACAAAGCACATTTATACATATTACTCACATATTTCCATGATTTTTTTAGTCAGAGGTCAGCTAGACTCACAAGAGCCAATCATTAAATTTTCAAGAATTTTGTGAACCAATTGTCAAACGCAGCTACAATTAAAATTAAATTAACTTATATTAAAAATAAAAGAAATAAATACTAAAAGTCCATCACTTCTGAATTGTTTTTCTACATTTTATTATTATTAAATCAATTTACTCCCTTCCTGGCTCTCAAAAGTCATTATTTTTTTTCACAGTTTCATCTATTTCTCTTTAGCAATACATGGCTTTTGATTCACTGCACAACAAGGCTGGCCCTTGTCCCCCTGACAAAGTATCTATCACAGCCCAATTCATTAATTGCTGCGGTGTTTTTCTGGGAACTCATAAATGAATTAAAGCTCATTGTCAATGGCATTATAACAATTATTTTCATTTTATTACCTAATAAATTCATTAGTGTTGTTTTTTGTTATCCCAATGCTTTATATACTTTATGTTTTGAATTATACTTAGTTATCATAATAACTCTATATGCTAAAGGCAAAAACTTTTCACAGATGGCAGAATTGAGAGCTACAGAAATTAACTAGCTCATTTGTGATCATAAAATTAGTAAATGGTAGATAGATCCAGGAACCCAGATTTATTTGGTACCACTTAACCACAATAGCATATAATAGAATTAACTAATAAAAGAGGGATTTGTGATATTTGTGAAGAGATACAGAAGGTTGTAACAGCTAATGATAAAAGATTTTGAAATCTAGGGTAAATAGTTGAAACTTTGTCCTTTGGAATTGATTATTTTTGAAAATGAGAGGTTCATTTTCAAATTAGTCTTTAAAATATAATTTTAAAAGAGTTTATTTATGAAATTTTTGGAGAAGCAAATCATAGAATTTCTCTTCCGTAATATGTATAACACTGTTATTTATTAATTTTTCTGAAAATTCCGTCCCAGTGATGCTAAATCAATGATGATTCCTTTCCTCCCTGCCCCAGGACATTCAGTGATGTCTGGAGAAAATTTTGATTACTACTATATATGTAAGGGGGTCGCTACTGGTATTTTGTAGATGGCGGCCAGGGATACTGCTAAATATCCTACAATGCACAGGACAGACCTCCGCAACCAATAGATTTCCCATCCAAAAATGTCAATAATTTTAAGGTTGGAAAAAATGAATTAAATATGCATATTATTTTGTTTATATAGACAATGAATTTATCAGAAGGTAATATTAGAAGTATAAACTTCAGGAAAAATGAAAATAATTTAATTTTTTCAGATGATCTGATCATCTGAAAAGAATCTAGTATGAAAAGAACAAGTATTGAGGTATGTATGTGACAGAAATGGGTTCTATTAATATATGTTCCCTAAAATACACGTACAAGTGTTTATAACATCTTATCCGTAATACCACAAAAGTGAAAATAACCTAAATGCTCACAACAGGAGAACTGGAAAATAAATTGTGGTATAATCACATAATGGATACCTCACAGCCCAAAAATTGAATCAACCACAACTACAAGCAATGTCAGAAATAAATCCTCAGAGACATACTGTTGAGAAAGACACAATAATGTATATATTACGTAATTGTATTTATAAAAATTTAACAAACAGGCGAGATTCATACATAGTGTTAGAAGGCAGGGGTGTGGTTATCTTTGGAGAGGGGTAAAAACTGGAAGGGAGCATTTATGAGGAGCTTCTGGCATATTGCTCACGTTCCAGTTCTTAAACTTGGTTTTGGTCACATGGGTGTGTTCAATTTGTAGAAACGTATTGTTCTGTCCAACCTATGATTTTCCCACTTTCTTCTTTTTATGTTATTAACTAAATATTTACTTAGAATGTTAAAAACTCACCTGGTTACAAATAAACTTGCCACAATCAGATCTCTTATAAATATCCACGATTGTTAGTAATTACAGTAATTGTTCTCTTATACATTCACACACAGCCCCACACACAAGTACAAGTACGTATATCCCAGAAGCAACTAAATCTGAACAAATTCCACTAATCAGAGGCAAATAACAGACAATGAAACAAATGTTATATTAATAGAAATTCAACATTTTAAGATACAGATGAAGATAAGTGAAAAAGCAAGGTCGGGTCAAATATCGATATTCTAATTATTAATGTTTATTTATTGTACTTTGGTTATCATTCATAATTTGAAAAATTATTATTCTTTAATGGCATATCAATATCACACACAATATATCCACATTAGGCAATGAGGAAATTACAGTAGGCATTATGTAAGCTTTTTTCCTGGAGTTTTCCACACTTATAACTTTCTAAAAGAATAATCTTGAATTTCAAGGGGAAAATATTTTAGCACTAATATTACTGTGATGTGGAATTAAATATTTTTCTTTTAGATGTATCAAAATGAATAGATACTAAACATTTAATGTACTATTGTGCTATTGATAGATAAAATATTATTAATATGCAGGTATTCTTAAGACCTGTTCTAATTTTGATATATTGAGATTTCATATACTCTCCAGTATTGTTTCTTGCTAAGTTTTCCACATTTTTTCCCAGTTGATTTTATAGTCTAATTCCATATAGGTCTACAGCATTTGTGCTTTTGGGTTTTCGTGATCTATTCAACACTTTCGGTAGAATTTAACCTTGACTTTTGACACACAGTTTTTTAGGGAAAAAAAATTCATAGACCAATGCTTGCACAGAAAATCAAGGGATCCTCTATTTCCTTAAGTACCACCTTTATTTAGGCTAAACTCCCATTTGTTTTTACCTTGCCTTTTTAATATATTTCTCTGCATTTCCATCACGGTAATCCTTCATTCAAACTTAATCCCCCACCCAACACACATATACACTACATATAAAATAAAATACATCTACATTTTATAGTGTCACATTTAATCCTATCATATATATAATGTAGTTCGATAGCAAGCAGCATCCTCACCCACCCACACTACAAAACTACACACATATACACAACACACAAGTATCAGGCCTTCATGTTTCTGAATGTCTTGTAGCACAAAGGAATCTCTGTCATTATGTAAGTAGGGAAATTGAGAAGTTTTGAAAAAGGGTATGACTTGCTCCAAGCCACATAGCCATTGAGTAATTGAAACAGGAATGCCTCAGGTCTTCTTAGAGTTTAGTTCTAACCTCCTTTCTAGATATTGCCTACCATTGTATCTATACTAATTGGTAAGATTTCTCTAACATTTGAATCAAAGTCTTCAAAATAAATCTATTTTTATTATACTTGACTGTATAATCCAACAAAATCATCAACTACATATTTATTACCTCATAGAACTAATTAAAAAGTATTTCAAAATAAAATTATTTGTAACAATTAGAAAATAATAAGTTATATTCTAAGAATACATTTTAATGAGGGTTGCATGTTTAAAAAAGAGATTAGCATAGCTAGGTTGTTTTTCGCTTAAGAGAAGGATTTAAAAAGGGAAGAAATCAAAAGAGAAATCAATGTTTGTTGTACACAGTATCGGGGACCTCTACAAGGACAGAGAAATTTTAATCTTTGTAATGAGTCACTTTCTTATTTTACTAAGCATCTTTATAATGTTTCAGTTTGTTATGTTTAAACCTAAAAAGCATAAGGTCTGTTTAGGTATCTGAGAGCCTAGCAACAAGAAAATTGTTCCAAGCCATTTGTTACTTTGCTTGTAAAACAAACTCCTTTATATAGAAATGGAAAAACAAAACTGTTCTGTTAAGAATCTTTTAATTTATGTTTCTGGCATTCCACTTATTTCTGGATGAATTATTGTTAACATGTAAACTTGTACTTAAAAAGATTTATTTTGCATTCTTAACTTTCTGAAACATATAGAAATTATTCATATATTTAACTGAAACTCTTATGTTAAAATAATGAGATTATACTGAACACATAGGAGCCAATTCAATGTAATTATATGATCATACAATAGTATATATTGAATGGTACCCATATAAGAAAAGCTTTAGGTATATGAAGAGCTTTAAAAACAAACAAACATGAAAGTTTTTATGTTTGTCTCTCTGTGTATCTTAATCAATATAATGTATATCTTAACATGTGTTTTCAAAGAAAAGTTAGAGAGAGGTGAATGTGGAAAGATATAGATATTAGCTCAGTTCCCCAGAAACTTTCTGATCCAAGCATCCCTTATTCTTTCCCGTAGCAGTAGGTTTAATAATTCCGCCAAGCCTGTTATCATTAATCTACTACTTTCATTGCAGAACTTCTCTTCATATTAATTCTTATTCTTTCCCATTCGTTGGCTTCTATCTAAAGCCAAAATATTGTGATGAATGGAAAAGAAAAATAAAACAGTCCCCACCCTCACTCGGTCCAAAGAATAAAGGATGAAACCAGACATTTGCACAAGGACACACCTGAAACAGTCCTCTTTAAATGGGTAGCTCATGAGAAACGGCTATATTATCACAAATCTAAATTTAAGGTATTGGCAAGTGTATTTTCCTTCTCTGAAAGGGAACTTTTCAACAAAGGCAAATAATGTTTATGGCACCTAGAAAATGAAATTCGGGAGCAAGAATGTATCAGAGCATCTGAATTAGAATAAATAGGATAGCAAATCTGAGACTACAAACGTTCTAATCCTACCCATCCCTTTTCTTTCTTCATTTTTTTTTCTAATCTAAACTAAAGGGTCACATACCTTAAATTTGTTTGTCACGAAAATTCTTAACAATTCTCCCCCCTTGAGTTCGTACTACAATTTCCTTCTAAAATGTCAGACTTAGCAATATGGCATTTAAATAGTGTTTTGGCAGACGCAATACTTTAGCACTCCTCTCTCCCTGCTAAAATATATTAAGCCTCTGCGTGAACTAAAACATACAAAAAGTTTAATGCACTGCTGGTTTCATTAAAAGGTAAAGAAAATTTCTGAAGTTTAAAAGTACAACAATAAATACAGAGTTTAAATTTTAGCAGAGATAAGAGACAAGGAAAATATAAAATATAAAATGTTTTACCTTAAGATATCTGCAATCAGAGACCAGTACACTACTAGTGGTTCCCCCCAGGAATGTGAAAAATTTGAAGCTAAGATTCTCACATTAATCTAAAGACAGTGAAAAAGAATTAAACTTGTCAGTAGCATCGCTGGTCATCATCTGAAACAAACTAAAATTCTGTCTGGAAGTAGAAATTTCCACTATACTACCAATTTAGGATCATGCTATTCTCCATGTATTAAATTTAATAAAATATGAGTCATAATAAAAATTACTACAAAGAATGAGAATCAACAAAAACATTAACAACATATTTGAATAAGTCATATATCACAATTATCATATTGAGAGAGTGTAGGAGGCGGACTTTGGCTACCTGCCTGAGCCTTGAGCCAAAGATTAAGTTTGCTTATAATTACTGAACAAAAGCTTTGAAAATGATTAACACCCAACTTCAACAGAAGGTAGTTCTACTTTCTTGAACAGGATGTGGCAACCACTGAAGCAGGGGTCTGCCAGCCTCAGGGTCAAAGCCAGCACCAACTGGTTGCTGCCAAAATGAAGCCCAAGTTGACAGATCATAGACCTTTTGCCTCATTTTAATGCTGAAAATCATGCCAAAGGGCAGAGATTTAACATGCTAATGAGACATGTGATGTATGAAGAAGCACGATTGCCAGATGTGCAGCTGCCAACAAAACCCCGCCTCTACATGTTATGATTTCAATGCTAGCATCAAACTTGGCACTCTCTACCCTTTAAAAATTCCCCAGCCCTTTGTTCAGAGAGCCAGTCTCCTTGCTTCTTAACCAGCACTGTCTTCCCTTAGTTCCAGCAAACCACTCCTCCACCCCGTCCAAAGCCTTGCCTATGTAAATTCCTTTTTCAGTCTCCTGCCAGTTTTTATTGACTTGGGGACAAAGAATAACGAGGTCAGAAACCATACAAGGGACATAAAATAACTATGTATAAAATATTTAAAGAAATATAATATGGAATTTAAAAATGAACAAAAAAGGGATTATGGAAATGGCTAGATAGATATTAAAAGAATCAAAATAAATTTTTAGAGATATACTTGTTAAATTTGATTAGTCAATGCATGTCCTAAACAAAAGAATAGACACAGATAAGGTAAATACAGAGAACTAGGAAATAAACCTGAAAATATTACTCACAGTGATGCTTGAGAAAAAAAGGAAATGGAACATATGAAAAAAGAGAGTTTAGGATGTATTCTAAGGCAGGAAGTTACAACTTATATTTAATAAGATTTATCAAGAAGACTAGAGAAAGAATGAAGAAATCATGGAATAATATTTCCAGAATTAAAGAGAAATATCAATTTATAAATATAAAAAAGCAAAACACAGAGCAATAAGGATAGATAAAGTGTTATCTAGGACATATATATTAAAACTGCTGAACAGCAGAAATCAAGAGGATACTTAAAAGTAACCAGAAATAAATGACAATTAAGTTAATATTAGACTTCTCAATAGCAATAATGGAATCTAGAGGAGAGTAGAATAATATCTTCAACACAGAGACAAATAACTCATTAAAAAGAGAGAGAAAACAATTCATAGTATCCTAGAATTTTGTATCTAGGAATATTATTTCTCCAAACTGAGGACAAATTAAATCTACTTTGTACATTAATGAGGACAAACTAAATTCACTTTGTACATAAACAAAAATGGAATGAAATATGCCAACAAACTTTCACTGAAACAAACAAACAAAAACCAAGTAAGTTATGTATTCTAATTAGCAGTAAAGTAAACTCAGATAGGAGGTTTAAGATACAAAAACGAATAGTAAAGAAACAAAGGACAAATTGAGAAAAGATATTTGCAATTCATATGAACAACACAGGATGTATACTCTTTAAGGAAATTTTGTGAATCAAACAACTTAAAAAAATAGGAAAAAGAGAAACAGGTATTTCACAAAAGAAACATACATACAAACTGAGTGTATTAAAAAATATTCAATCTCATCTATAATAGGGGAATGAAAATTAAGAAAAAACCATAAAGATGCTAGTTTCCACTCACTGTTATAGCAAATACCAGTACCCCACGTTGGAGATGACTTACAGCAAAAGGTTGTGTTGTAGCATGTGGTTATGTTAAATTGACACACACATATTGGAAAACCATTTACTACATTTTTAACAAACTTTATTTTATGGAAGCTTTAAATTAACAGAAAATTTGCAAACATTATACAGAGAGTTCTGATATATTTCAAAGACTAAATAAAAAAATGAAAAAAAAAATTAACATGGGCTCAGAGAAATGTCTGACATCACTAAGCAAACCAATACATGCATAACACAAGTAAGGGGAGTGGAGGAGATTAAGAAGCAGTACAGATATTTGAAGTAATAATGCCTAAACACTTACCTAATTTGATGAAAAACATTAATCTACAAATCTAAGAGATATAACAAACTCCAAATAGGATGAATGCAAAGAGATTCGCACAGACACAGCAAAAATATTGGAAAGCCAAAACTAAGAGAAAATCTTAAAAACAGTAAGAAAAAAAAGAACCTCATCTCTTAAAAGAAAAGCCCAA
>RJWJ010028353.1:0-21507 GCA_004363605.1 Indri indri | reverse complement strand
TTCTTTATACTCCTGTATGTCCCACATTTTTGATAATAAGCCCATATGATCCATAAAAGAGAATCAATTAAGTATCAGGGAAAATTTAAGACTGCCTTCTACCAGCATGCTGTAGTGAAGACACAGAGCCTGCCAGTGTTGCTAGTTTTACTTAAATGTGCCTTGTGTCTGACCTCCTCAAATGGCTAGAAGTGCCTCAAGGTCAGATCCGCACCTGCTATCTTTCTATTCCTGTTTATTAGGTAATGAGCACATTTAATAATTTAGGATTACTGTTAAGGAAAGCAGTGACCACTACCATGGACTAAATGGCTTTGCATCTTAGTACACTATAAATGTAGCAGCTGAAGTTATTTAGGATGAGAAGAGGGCTAATGAAGAAAAAAAATACCATCATCTTGAATGATGAAAGATATCTAATTTGTTCCTTGAATACTTTTGTAAGAGGTTTTGATGATTTAAATCTGCAGAAACTGGCCTCCTGTGGTCTGGCGCGGGGGACTCAGTGGGCCTGACCCAGGTTCCATATCTTTTTGGCCAGAGCTCAAAGCATGAGATGATGCCAGATGAAAATGCCCACTTGTGTTCCAAAACATATTTTACAGCAGCATCCAAATGTTAGTGGATTAGACTCTATAGGGAATTTCTTCGAGTCATATTGCATTTGACATGACTAGCTTTGAGAAACATTTTTCAAAGCCCTTCTTAGCAAAAAGAAAAAAAAAGAAAAAACAATATGCTCTGTCCCTCCAGTTTCCTGGGCCATGCTGAAGGAAGCATGGTGCTTGTCCCCACGGACCTCCTGGCCCCTGCAGGACTCCGAGGCACTTTGAGTTGTGGCATTGAGCCTGTGCCATCTAGCGTTCACATGCCACCACTACAGGCTGCCACAGGAGGTTCAGGCAAGAACGTAGCCACTTGTTCAAATGAATGGATGATTGTCTTTTAATTATTTGAAGGAGAGAGATTTGTGATTTGCATGTTAAAATTTTCTACTCTTTAAATAGAGTAATCCATGCTCTCTCATTCTTCACTGATGTACACTTTTATCTAAAAGAAACCAACCTGAAATCCTCATAGATAAATTCATTAGCTACTCAAGAAAGTAATTTTTCAGAACTATGGTTCAACAGAGGAGGCAAGTTATTTCTTGGCCTTGATCTTTGGCAAATCAGTTAATCTCCCTGTTTTTCAGCCTCAATGTAAATAACAACAGTTATTAAAAGGTCACTGGACATATGCCCAGAAAATAACATAAAAGTTTCTATGTATTCATAATGAAAAAAATAAAACAAGGAAAAAGCAAGCTGCATGTCTGGAGGAAATGTGATTCATCTAAGTTTGCCACAACAATTTTCGAAGTTTCATATATAGAATATTATCTATATTAGCCTGGTGAATAAGAGTATTTAAAACCAAATAACACTGTTACATGCCCCCAGGCAGACAGACACAGAGCCTGAAAATGCACTGATAGAAAATAGGATCAAACTTGAAAATAGTAAAAATAGAATTTCTTTTCATTCTAAATGGTCTGTCTACCCCAGAGCCATTCTGTAGGTTTGCTGCCAGTAGAGAATCAGTCAATACAAACCATGGGATTTCCAAATGGCAAAGAAAATGATCAGCTGATATGTAGATTAGGGCTACCATGAAAAACACAAGAGTAAGCAAGGAAGAAAGTTCTGACTTAATTTGTCAAGAGAATGGAAGCTTGGATATATTTTCCATTTATGCAATGTTTTCTAGCAAAACAGCTCAATCGAATGTTTTAAATGTCTCCAGGCTGTGTGGAATCTGCTTGTTCTCCCCATGCAGATGGACTCTTCTCTTAGATTTCTTTCTTTCTAAATATTTCAGACCCTTGGCTACTTTCAAACTGCTTCCACAACCCGTTTTAGCCTTTAAAACAGATAAAATGCCAGGTGGCAGGGGAACCCTGCTGAAACAGCAATGGTAGAGATTTTTAATTTAAAACTAGTTTTCCTTGCCACCCCAGAGCTCTCAACAGCAATTTCTCATCTGTACCCTACACTGAGGGTTTTTAAAATGAGACTCTTTATACATTCTGAGCACATAATTTCAGGGTCAGCGAGTCCCCTCATGAGGACCGGAATGCTCACAGGTCAGGCATGTGTCTCAGTGACAGCAAATCACAAAAGCAAACTTAAGCTGCTTTTTTTATCAAGAGGATCTTCCAAATAGAAGTTTGGATACACACTTCTTTGGAAGCCTTTCTTCCCCCCTAAGTCTTTACAGCATCCTCATGAGTGATGGGGCGAACATCTATCCCTCTGTGTCCTGTTTTATTTGTACCATGAGATGCTCCAGTAACACACCACAGGTCACTCTGCAACCCTGGGCTCTGAAGCCTGGCCCTGAGGTCCCACAATCTGGGCAATTATTGTCCCTATAAAAATGAGGAAAGGAAAGAAAAGCTTTCTTGGGTTCCATCTGTTTGTTTTTCTCCATCCTACCAAAATCTGTTCCTTCTCAAGCTCTTCTCTTCTCCATGTGGCCTAATAATGTTCATATACGGATCATTTCAAGTCTAGGGAAACTCTATCACCAGGAGGCCATCAATAACATGAATTTTGTCCTTCTTCCCTCTCCCAGTCCCTCCACTAAATGTCAGAGGATGAATAGAAGATGATGATGCAGGACCCTGGGCCTTTGCCTTCCTTCTCTCATGGACCAGACTGTCCTGTTGGGTGTGCACCCCCTTCAGTCCACGAGGAGCTTGCCCCCCAGTATGCCCCCGGCTACCCAGAACTGTGTCGTGTGCCTCCTCTCTACTACAGAACAGCCCACTCCCATCCCTCAATTAAAAAAGGGAAGACGAAGTCAATATGGACTAAATACACACAACAATGTTCTCTACTCCTGTATTTTGGACAAGAGGCAAGGGACAGGCCAACCTGTCACTCTGCACCATGAACCGTGCAAACAACATTGATTCTTGAGCTCTGCCCTTCATATTTGCTTAAGCTGTTATTTTCATCAGTGATTATTACAAGCCACTTGTCACTTGAAAGAGGTCTGAGAACACAAAGAACAGAATCTTCAGGAAGAAATATTTATTTTTTTCTATCACTTTCTGATTCTGTGTGTGTGAGAGAGAGAGAGAAAGAGAAAGTAAGTATAAGGAAAGGGGGAGGGAGAGAAAACCAGAAAGGTAAATTATATTATGATTTGAGATAATTCACAGACAAAAGTGAATGTCTCCTATAAAAAATAAAAAGGCAATGAAAGAACAGAAAAAATTTCCAAGTCCTTTTCTTCTATCACTCTGTTTATTTCCTTAAAAATAAAGAATAGCAAATGAGAGAGAAGAAGGTGAGGTTCATTAAGCTTGGAATCACTCTCTTTCATAGTTTATTTTAATGTACATTAAGTATTTTATTCAGGAAATGGTCATTTGAAGAAATCAGCTGACAAGAAGCTTTTCCTCCAATTTACCCATAATATTCATTTCAACAGTAAACTCCCTTATTGAGTTAAAAAATGATTTGGTTTTAAAAAATCTACTTCTATAAAACCTTCACATCTATTACATAATATGAGGCACCTTTATAAATATGTATTTTTATTATGCCATTTTCTTCTTTTCTATGTTCAAAATGCTAAACACAAAACTCTGAATATCTCTTTTACTTAGAATCTATTTTGTTTTAAAGCATTCAGGTTTCTTTCAACAAATTTGAGCTTGGAAAAATTATTCTTTCTTTTTAATCTTTACCAGATGTTGTTTATACACAAGCAATTTTTTCAGTACTCCATAATGCAATTATTGTTTAATTAGTGATAAATCTGTCATTCCTGGGCTTAAGAACTTAACAAGTACCAAATGTACTTTTGCGTTTTAAATTTACACGTGTTCTGAGTGTTCAGACACAGAAGTGGGAAGCACGTGTGGGAAGGCACCGGGATGCCCAGCTCTGGATGAAGGACAAAAACTCCCCAAGTCTGAAGTCCCCTCCTAGCTGTGCCCAGCTGCCTCTATGCAGTTAGCTGGTGGAGCCTGAGCAGGAAGAAAGCTCCCCAGTCCCCTGCTGCTTCTCAGCTCAGCCTCTGAGTGGCAATGACAGCCCCCACCCTCATGACCTCCTGGCCACTCCTGCTCGGTTTTTGGAATTTTTCTTCTTCCCCTTCATCCCTGACTGATCTCAACGCCCTGCATCCCCACCAGTGACAACAGAACTTGCCATCTGGGCCTCTTTCTCTACAGAGACAATGCTGGGGGATCTGGTGCCCCCTTGAGGCCAGCACTGGAAAGTGCAACTACAGTCCATGACGCAAACACTTCAGCTTTTGGCCACAGACAAACCACACCTTCCTACTCCACCACTGCTAAATTATCCACCTCAGCTCTTGTTAAATTATATGCAGCACCTTAAAAAGCTCAAAAAGGAAGTGCTAAAAAGACTGCTAATGAAAAATCAGGAAAAGAAAACCTTTGAATATTCGTGAAAAGCTATTCAAGCACAGAAAACTGACATCATCTAGGATGAGGAGTTAATTCTTCAGTATGATATTTTACTAAGGAGAAATTGTGCATTGGGATTTTCTGTAAAGGAGGTTTCCTTTTCTCTTTGAAGTGGCTACAATTGCTATCTGGAGAATAAGGAAAAGAATGCACCCTATCTCACATAGAGGAGAGGACACTGAGGTATTTGGATGCTTTTTGCTCTGAAGCTCTTATTAGATAATACTTCAGTTGAGCTATTAAGACTTTTAGGTAGGAGAGAAAAACAGTAGTATTCTCTGACTGGAAATCTGAGTGAAACAAAAACAAAAACAATCCTGCCTCCTGGGTGCTCCCCAGCGTGCCTCCTCTGTCCTCTTTCCTCCGGGAGCAAATCTGCCTGGGAAGGTGAGGGGGCAGCTCCTCTGGATGCAGTGGCAGGTGGGGTCAGCTGGCAGAGGGGTGAATGGGAGGGCATGGGAACCGGGGTACCTCCCGGCTCTGGCATGCAGCTCAGCAGCCAAGCACAGTGCCACCCTGCCACCCACCAGCACTTTTCATTCAAATGTGGAATCTGAACAATAGCTTTCTGGGCTCCACAAACAGAATTGTAACTGGAAAACATAACATCCTTCTGATTCAGGGCCAGCCTTGGGAAACTGAACGGTGCCAAGAAAGCTGCATAATTAGCAAGTGGCTTTCACTGCTTTTGGTGACATCAGTTTTTAAGGTCAGGTCTGAAGCTGTGGATTATGGTCTTCCAGGGCCTGCGCTGTCAAGGGAAACATAAGACCATCTGCTTTTGAAAAGTTTCAGTCTGTATAGTAAATGACTAACTAGGGTTAATGCCTTGGTTGATTTAGGAGCCACCAACTGTGACAGGCAGCCGTGTGCTTGAGAGCAGTCCAGCCCATGAAGCCAAAGGGGAAGCCTCAAAAGTGTTTAGGTTTTGAAAACTTATTTTTATTTTAGGAGTCAAATACATATATATGTATTTAGAATTCAGGTGATATTAGACTAGTCCCTTATTATTCATAGTCTTAATACCAGGCCTGTGAGTCTTGGGAACATTTGGGGGGGTCATTTTACTTTGTACAACCTGTACCGCACTTTTATCTTTTGTTTTCATTACATTTTGGTAACTATAGAATTTCCAGGACTCATTCTGGGTAGTCCCAAGAGATGGACATATAATTAACAGTGCTCCATATAAAACACAAGTTATACAGACCATCACACTTTAATTACTCTCAGAATCCAACTCTAATGTAATAGGCATCAGGTTTCTTCTGGAGCAAAGCACGGCAGTCTTGTGCTATCTGAGTCCCAGAGATCTCTCCGATACTTTGGTACAGTCCTGTCACTGCACCGAGATACTGCACTGCGATAAATGAATCAGATGATGCAATTAGGAAGCAGGTTCTTCAGGTTACCCTGTAATCACTTGGCCACGTCACAGGCTTAGTCTAGGCTCCTTTGCTTTCTGGCACCGCAGGCCCAGGATGCTGGAGGAGAACAGCCCACGCCAATCATGGCTCCCAGCTCATTGTCTGTATCGTAATTACCTCCTTGAACCATGAGGCAGAGAGGTCACATCCTGCCAATGCCACAATAAATTAAACCAAATAACACCCTCTAGAATCCCCCTTTAACCATAATGGAAACGCAGGATCTCTACACACATGATCCTGATAAAAGCTTTTGTAAATCAACTGACTGCGAAGCTTTTTGACTGGAGGGAGATCACTGTAGACGGCAAACTGGAGCCTGAGTGTTACACAGGGTAGTGTCTGATGGGAGGGCTGCTTCTCTCTCCTACCCGCTGTGCTGTCACTAGTGCTGTGCAGGCCTCAGGGCCACAGGTAGAAAGGGCACGGAGAAGGTTCAGAGAAGAACCACAAGGATCAAGGAAAGGTTGCAGAAAAGGTAAAAGGACTGGAATTTTTCAACAGGGAGAAGACCTGAATTTTATAAGCACCCTGGGAGCAAGTGAATAGCCCAGTTACTATATTTTGCCACTGAAAAAGGACCAGAGAAAATGAACTTAAATCATAGCATGCACATTTAAGTTAGAAATAGAGTTTTACCAGACAATAAAGGTAATTTATTATCTTTAATCACCTGGAATCAGCTGCCGGAGGGCTCCTGAAGTTTTTATTTTTAATTGTAATTATTTTAAATAAGGTGCATTCCTATTTCTTGCCTTAATACACAATTCTTTTGAAGAATGAGGTCAGGTAATAATTATCCTTAAAAAATATCTTCTTTGGGCTCTCTCAGTATTAATACACCTGTCTTCTTTCTTGTTTTTCTATCAAACATTATAAACGTTCAGATCAGTTGGGTTCAGTCTGTGCCGCCTAACGCACAGGTGACAGTAGCATGGCCATTAGTGACGGCAGCACCATCACTTGGGAGGCCCCAGAACACAAGGCAGAGAGAGTTCGTGAAACAAGGGAGGCCAGGCAAGGCCCTGGTGGAGAAAAACAGGATGGAGGAAGAAGCAACTGATTCAATTATGATTCCCTTACACAGACTCCAACCTGAAAAAGAGAGAACGAACACAGGAAGTCCCAACTAGATCAAACAAATCAAAGGTGTCTGGGAGGTGAGGGTTGTCTGAGCTCAGGACAGGTGAGCAGAGCCAACCTCAGAGCCTTCCTCAACGCTACGGATGAGCCGAGAGGTGAACACCCCTCCTTCCCAGTGTCTCGGCCACCAACTGAAAACCAGGCTGTTCACCGTGGCTCTCTGAACTCACTTTCTCCATATGTACAACAGGAAGACACCCTGTGCCAAATCCCCACAGATTACAAAAGCTAATGAGAAAACATGTCAAAGTTCCGTGAGGTGTCTGGAAGACAGACCCTGAGGGACCATGACATTTACAGTTTTTTTTTTAATTGTTTTTTCAGAATGCATTGGTTTCTATTCCTGTTTTTACAAAAATGTGCTGATATTCCACAGAGCTGCCTCCCACAGATGGAAAATACCCTGACTCGTCAGTCAGGCTCTGAGGACTGCCCGACACCAGGTCAGGCAACGGAGGCCCACACGGCCCCTGGGCCCGGACTTCACAGTCCTGAGGGTCAAGGGGCCCAGAGCTGCTGCACAGGGAGGTTTTAAGGCAGGCGGCCTCACACCAAAAGAAAACTTACAGAAGTCTTAGTTAGTTTTGCTGCTTTAGCTATTTTTCTGGGGTTTAGTTTTGTTTTTCTTGCGTGTTTTATTTTTCCTCTAGTAAAGAGCTAAGTTTATTTTTTTTTTGAATGTTTTTCTTTGTTAATTGATTCCTCCTCTCATCCATAAGATCTTCTAAAAACTTTCTTTTCATGCTGAAATACAAAATGCTGTTTGTAAAGTTTGTGTCCAAATGTCTGTTCCTGTGAATACGGAATACGTGGCACGCCAATCGAGGAAATCGCAACACTCTCCCTGCCGCTCCGAGCATGCAGAAAAGCCCCCGATGTTAGCATTTTTAAAATAAAATGTAAATACACAATTATTTTTAAAGGTTTCAATTGGTCTTTTGTTTATATCCCCCCACCCCCCTTTTTTTATCCTTTGACTAAAAGAAATGATTCCCAGCATCTCCTTTAAGGATTTTTCTCTTCATCAAAGCCCAGCACGTACCAGCAATGAATCTTTTATAAAGCATTCGATCCTTCTCAGACAATTTCTCTCACTGGAGATTAGCTTTTCAAAAAGATGCAGCATTGCTTTTTCAAGGCTGGGAAGGTGCCGAAGCCACAGGCAGACCATAGCTGACGTGGGGAGAGAAATCTTCTTCCTTTCAGCAAGAAATAAACAAAATTTAAAACAGAAATGGATTACTGAAAAAAGATTAAGAAAGTTCAAAATGCAATTGCTAATCCAATTTGTGAAACAAACTTCTCATCGTGGTCAAAGCAGCAGTTAATATTTATAGTATCAGTGAATATTTACCAAGTACTCATTTGCAAAACAATGTGAATATGCTTCCACTTCAACTCACCTTAAGAAATCAGAGAAATGCTCAGGAAAAAAAAAATTGCCTCCACAAAGGATAAGCAAATATACAGTGATGGAAGAAAAACAGAGTGATAAAAAATGAGATGGAAAAAGGCCTTGTGATATCCAGTCCCTAACTTAAGAAATAGTTATGTTTGAAATTGCATCAGAGTGATTCAAAGTATAGAATCAGACCTAGGTTTCAGTCTCAGAGCCACCATACACTACTAACTGTATGACCTTGGGAAAGTTACTTAACCTCTAAACCCATTTATTCATCTGTAAAATGGGCCTACCTCCTTCATAGTGCTGTTGGTAGGATAAAATGCAATTAACACATGGACAGTGATTAGCACAGTGTTTGGCACATAGTGAATATTCAATAACCATATTTGTAAATCTGTTGCTTGAAAGTTAAATATTTTTATTAACAATTTAATATATGGTGGTTATGGCCTAGTTGATGGACACATAGTGGGTTTTAAGTATGGTACTCTAAACACATAACCCTTTTGCGCGGGTACGTTTCTACAGGAAAAGTATATTTGGAGGTCCTTCTGTGTCAGTGAATTGGGGCTCCACTACCCCTCCTGAGAGGGAGCGTGACGGGGCACATGTCTAACTCTGAGACTGTGGTGGTGGCTCTGGGATCCACAGAGCCACCCCCAGGGCCTCCTGCCCTTTAAGTGTGCATCCCAGACAGCAGGGTGCTTCCAAGGCTGTGCCATAGGTGCTCATTGCGATTCATAAGGAAAACCAGAGCTGCGGCAAAGGCTCTCCAACACCCAGTGACCCCTTTGGTGCCTGTCCCTTCACCACAACTCCTGGGCCGCTTCTCCGCAGAGCTGGCGTGAGGCCTAAGGACTGGGTCCAGGGGCAGGAAGGGACAGAGTTGGGGGGGTGGGGATGCAGGTGCCAATAGTTTTGCTTTTTCTTCTCACTCAGTGTGACTCCTGCAGACCTTGTACTGGATTGACCCCGGGGCAAGAGGAGTAGCCGAGGAAGCTGAGGACTGGGGGGCTGCGGAGGAGCTGGCAAGACGAGGGTGGGGCACGTCCACCTCAGAGCCTTCTTCTGGCCTCACATTCGCACCCTGAGCTTCAACTGTCTGGGACCCCTAGCAGGGCCCCTTCCCCCATCCACCCACCTCCTGCACCTGGCAAAGAACCGCCATGGTGCCCACACCCCCTCAGTGCCGGATGTAACATTTACTCAGATGAAAAGATGGAAAGATTTGTGGAGGATTTACTAAGAGCTCAGCTTGCGGGGGTGTGGATTTGAAACGTCTGAGGCACAACCAAGCAGAGATACTAATAGGTCCTTGAACATCCAAGTTGCAAGTTCTGGGACAGGTCTGGGCTGAAGGTATACACTCAGGGGTGTCAGCTGGCAGGGAAGGTGCTGAGAATGGACAAGAACTCTGAGGAAGGGAGTGCTAAGTGGGGAAAGGAGAGGGCCAGAGTCCCTGGGAACATAGTGCGCAGGTGGCAGGTGGCAGGCCTAGGAGGAGGAAGAACCGCAGACAGCAGGAGGCGCACAAGCAGAGCATGAGAAGACACAGGACCTGAGAAGGAAGGGCTCAGCTGTGACCAACAGTGCAGACAGGCTGCGGAGATGAGAGTGAACCACACATGCTGCGGGGGCAGGCCCAAGAGGGAACTAGAAGGCAGAGTGAATGGAAGTGAAGCCAGGACTGCAGGCAGGTCTTCAGAGGAATGGCTGTGAAGGGCCTGATGCCAGGAGGTAGCCCAGAGGTGGCTGCCTTGTGTGCTCTGGAAAGGTGGGGTTTAAGTCCACGTGGCTGGCTGCTGCAGGGGCAGGGTGAGAGGAGTGGGAGAGGCTGAAGGAACAGGAGCTGCCATTTATCAAGGGTGCACCTGGAGTGATGCTAAGCATTTTACTTGTACTTTAATCCTCAGAACAGCCCTACGGAACAGGTACCATTATTATCCCCTTACTGTATAGATACGGCGACCAAGGTGAGGTTGGAGAGGACCAAGGTCTCACAGCTGGTAAGATCTGAAGCCAGGTGGTCTCTCCACTTCCCCAGGCAGGGGAGTGCAGGAACACACGGTCTCAGGAAAAGGGTGCAGTGAATGGGCCTGGGCATGGCAGGGACAGCGACGGCTCTACTGGACGAGCCAGATGCCTGCACCTTGTGCTCACGCCCTTCAGTAGGAGGGAAGTCTTTTCAAAGTCCGGGCCGTCAGACAATTTTAGTCACATTAACGGAAGGGATTTCTGTCCAGCTATTAAGGGGAAGCAGAACACCCCTTGGGAGTGGGGGAGGGTGCTCACAGCTTCCACCATGGAGAGCCTGGCTGCTCAGTGGCTCCTGCCTTCTCACACAGCAGTGCCGTCTTCTGCCCTGCTTTCATCACACCTTATCTTTTTTCAGGATCCATATAAAATAAACACGTACATCATTAGAAAAGTGTTTCACTTCTGTGAAAGTTCCTCGATCAGCAGCATATCCTAATGCCCCTAACAGCCATAATGCAGTGTGTGCCATTTATCCCATCGAGTCGCAGTGACAAGAGATGTGCTGCAGCATTAGGTGCAAATAAATACGGACAAATACAAAAACAAATGTATCACGCAAACCGGTAGTTCCATCAAATATGTGCATCAAAAGGTACTGCATGGTTACACAGTCACATAAGAGTTACACTCAAGTCCGTAAGTGCATGATGCTTCTGTTCTAGCCTCAGGCACAGTTTGAAAAATGTGTATATTAATGGTGTTTTTTTATTAGAGCCTGGATTCACAGCACACTCTATTAATATCTCTGAACGATTAAATTTATGGACCCATGTTTAATATTTGAATGGTCTATTATCGATTACATCTATCTTGCCCCAAAACACCAGAGACTTAACTCTTTATAGTCACTCTTGAATGAAGAAATCACCAAGGCAGTATGATCTTAATATGCTTGCACAACAGAATCTGGTTGGGCCAACTCATTTGTACTATATAAACTGCTCTTTATGTGCACCAGGTTGGCTTTGAAATAAAACAGGCAAATCACAGAAAAAGAAATGCAAATGGCCTATAAAAATATGCAGATCTTCAACTTTATTAATAGTAAAGAAAGCCAAACACATCAATGCCATATCATTTTCACCCTCACACTGCAAATGCTGAGGAAAGCGGTGACATCCAATGCTGAAGGGTGTTCTCACAGGTGGGGCAGGGAGTGGCTTCATAATTGTGAGAAAATGTAAAACACACACATCCCTTGTCTTAATAATTGTACTTTTGTGACTCTGCCTGGCAGACATAAGAAGCATCAGTTTGAGGACATTTATTACAGCAACATCCCAAAGACAAAATCAGAAACAACTGCAGTGTGCATCAGGGGAGGCGGGGAGAGCAGAACAAGGTCTGCTCCATTCATATCGTGGGATATGTTCCTATTTTTTAAAAAAGAGCTGGATCTATATCCTGTGAAGGATAGCTAAGATATGTTTGTTAAAAAAACATGTTCCGGAGTGATGTATATGGTGTGATGCTGTTTTTCATTTTTTTCAAAGGTACTTTAAAAAGAGAGAAAATTGCTTTATATAGGTTTCTATATGTTTATAAAAGTATAAGACGTGGTTACCAAAAGTACCAAAGGTTGATAAGGAGGAGATAATGAACACTTTATGTACATACCCCTGTATTACATTGTTTGGCATAAAATGAATATATGTTCTGTGGAAATTTTAAAGAGCCAATAAAGTTAAAAAAATATTTTTAGGGACACTGACAAATTTCACTCTGTTCAACATGTGTTAGTCATAGAAACTCTAAGGTTGTCCTTTCTCTGCTCTGTATTTGTTCCATCCATCCTGTCTGGAATTGATCAAAATGACGAATTCAAGGAAAACAGGATAAGATAAAAACTTGGCTCCCCAAATTCCTACCTAATAATCACAAGGAGTTTTCTGCATTACAGATATGTTTTAGGAAATTGGGAAGGCACTTAAGGCTTACGTGTAATACATCATAACTTTCCCCTTTAAAATAATGAGGACTAGGCTCCCAGTCAGCACTTTCACATAAAACATCTGATTTTTAGTGACAATTTTTGACATGAAGCAGGAGAACCCTGGACAGGACCCTTTTCCCTTTTTAATACCTCTTGCAATTAGACTCTTCCAGATAGATGCCACCTTGATATTTAGAAAAATTTCTCCCAAATACTCGATTTAGTGAGGCAGTTATTTGCCCTCATTGTCTTCAGAAAAAGGTATTAGTAGTATGTACAAAAAAAATTGTCTGGCTGCTAATTAAATAGTTTTGGCTCCAAATGTTTTTTGTAGCTACAATAAAAAGCAGAATGCAGAATTAAATTATTCACAAGAAAAAGTCCTGCTGAGGGAGGTACCTGTCTGAGGGAATGTGTTCTACACCTGTCTGAGCGGCAGAGGGGAGGCCGGGACGCAATACTCCATCCACATTTTCAAACCAGAAAGTGATCAAAGGTTGTTTGTACTGCCAGAGACACCCACAGAAACTGGGACCAAGTTTTCTGGAGAACTGCTTAAATCCAAGGAACTGGAAAGAATACTCTCTATTACATCCTGAAGGTATATTTACATGATAATCTGATCTAAGAAATATTTCAAAATTGAGAAAATAGTACCATCATTATCATTTGTATGTGCAGAGAATCCCACTTCTCAAAGCCCAGTGCAAAAACCACCAAGCAGAAGAAATGTCCAAACATACTAGAATTTCTATTACAAATCAATATTAGCAGATTTTTATTTGAAAAGTGAACTTTTTCAATGACCAATTTTGTGACTATATCTTATTAAGGTAAGAAAAAAGGGGAGATGTCAGGATGTCTCAATAAATGGATAAATAGAAATGGGAACTTTAGTTACTACTAATTCTTTGCCAGCTTTCTGTCCTTGATATTATACCAACCTTTCTTCACTTAAACCTTCAACTATATTATTTCATAACATTTAAAGCCTGATTTTTCTCAACAAAGTAATAGCAAACAGAATCCAACAGCATATCAAAAAAATAACTCACCATGATGAAGTGGGTTTCATCACAGGGACGCAAGGATGGTTCAATACATGCAAGTTAATAAATGTGATTCACCGCATAAAAAGTATTAAATACAAAAATCATCTCAATAGATGATCATCTCAATATACACAGGAAAAGCATTCGATAAAATCCAGCATCGCTTCATGATAAAAACTCCTTTTTATTGTGGCATCAGCCTGGCTCACAGCTACCTCAAACTCCTGGGCTTAGGCGATCCTCTTGCCTCAGTCTTCCGAGTAGCAGTGACTACAGGCATGTGCCATCACACCCAGCTAATTTGTACTGTTTTTACTAGACATGGGATCTCACTCTTGCTCAAGTTGGTCTCAAACTCCTGAGCTCAAGTGATTTTCCCACCTCGGCCTCCCAGAGTGCTAGGATTACAGGTGTGAGCCACTGGACCCGGCCCATGACAAAAACTCTTAACAAACGAGGCACAGAAAAAATATACCTCAAAATTGTAAAAGCCATATATGATAAACCCACAGCCAACATCATCCTGAATGGGGTAAAGTTGAAAGCATTTCCCTTAAGAACTCAAACAAGACAAGGATGCCCACTTTTACCACTTCTATTCAACATAGTACAGGAAGTTCTAGACAGAGCAATCAGGCAAGAGAAGGAAATAAAGGGCATACGAATTGGAAAAGAGGAGGTCAAACTATCCCCGTTTGCTGACGATATGATCTTACATCTGGAAAACCCTAAAGACTCCTCCAAAAGAATCCTAGAATTAATAAATAAATTCAGTAAAGTCTCAGGTTATAAATTTTTTTTTTTAAAGAAAAATGAATTAAGTTTATTGAGCACTTTACTATGGTCCAGAAAGTTCTATCATTGTATTTAATTATGATGACAGTGTATGAATATTCCTTCATTATACGTTGAGAAAGGTTAGAAAACTTGTCCAAGGTCAAAGACATAAGCTTTAGCCCTCAAGAAACTTATTTCTTTTCTTTTTTTTTTAATTTTTTAAATTTTTCTATTTTTTTTTTTATTCCAGGGTATTGTGAGGGTACAAACATTACAGTTACACTTTATGTCCTTGAGGTTATAAAATTAATGTACATAAATCAGTAGCATTTCCATATGCTAATAACAGACAAGTTGAGAATCAAATCAAGAACTCAATGTCATTTACAATAGCTGCAAAGAAAATAGAATACCTAGAAATAGAGTTAACCAAAGAAGTGAAAGATCTTGACACGGAGAACTACAAAACACTGATGAAAGAAATCACTGATGATACAAATGGAAAAACATCCCATGCTCATGGATTGGAAGAATCAATATCGTTAAAATGTCCATTCTGCCCAAAGTGATTTACCGATTCAATGCAATTCCCATCAAAATACCAAGGTCTTTTTTCACAGAATTAGAAAGAAACGATCCCAAATTTCATATGGAATCAAAGAACCTAAATAGCCAAAGCAATCCTAAGCAAAAAGAACAAATCTGGAGGCATTATATTACCCAGCTTCAAATTATACTACAAGTCTATGGTAATCAAAACAGCATGGTACTGCCATAAAAGTAGACACATAGAGCAGTACAACAGGATAGAGAATCCAGAAATAAAACCACACAGCTACAACCAACATATCTTCAACAAAGCAGACAAAAACATACACTGGGTAAAGGACACTCTATTTGATAAATGATACTGGAAAAATTGGATAGCTACAGGTGGAAGAATAAAACTGGATCCCTCTCACCATACACAAAAATTAACAAAACATAGATTAAAGATTTAAATGTGAGATCTGACACCATAAAAATTCTACAAGAAAATGTAGAAAAAACTCTTCTGGACATTGGTCTAGGTAAAGAATTTATGATGAAGACCCCAAAAGCAAATGCAACAAAAACAAAAATAAATACATGGGACTTAATTAAGCTAAAAAGTTGCTGCACAGCAAAAGAAATAACCAACAGAGTAAACAGACAACCTATAGAATGGGAGAAAATATTTGCAAACTATACATGCAACAAAGGACTAATATCCAGATTCTACAAGAAACTCAAATAAATCACCAAGAAAAAAATCAAATAACTCCATTAAAAAGGGGGCAAAAGACATGAACATTTTTCAAAATTAGATATACAAATAGCCAAAAAACATGAAAAAATGCTCAACATCACTTATCATCAGGGAAATGTAAATTAAAACCACGATGAGATACCACCTTACCCATCAGAATGGCCATTATAAAAAGTCAAAAAACAGCAGATGTTGGCATGGATGCAGTGAACAGGGAACATTTTTCAACTATTGGTGGGAATGTAGATCAGTACAACCTCTATGGAAAACAGTATGGAGATTCCTCCAAGAACTAAAAGTAGACCTACCATTTGATCCAGTAATCTCACTACCCAAATGAAAAGAAGTCATTTTATCAAAAAGACACATGCACTTGTATATTTATTGTAGCACAATTCACAATTGCAAAGATACGGAATCAACCTAAGTGCCTATCAACTGATAAGTGGATAAAGACAATGTGTTATATATACACCATGGAGTACTACTCAGCCATAAAAAGAATGAAATAATGTCTTTCGCAGCAACTTGGATGGAACTGGAAGCCATAATCCTAAGTGAAATACCTCAGGAATGGAAAAACAAATACCACATGTACTCTCTTATAAGTGGGAACTAAGCAATGGGTATACGTGTTCATACAGAGTAGTATAATAGACTCTGGAGACTCAGAAGGGGGGAGAGGGTGGGAGGCAGGTGAGGGACCAAAAATCACCTCTTAGGTACAATGTGTACTATTCGTGTGATGGGTGCACTAAAAGCCCTGACTTCGCCACTATACAATTCATACGTGCATCAAAAAACCACCTTCGCCCCCTAAATCTATTGAAATGAAAAAAATAAAGCCTGATTTTTTCTTATCTGAGTTTAAAAAACACAAAACCAGAAGCCTGGATGTGGCTCAGCCTTTTCTTATAATTTAGTTTTTGAGAATCAGAGTCTCATTTCCTAATTTATGAAATGGGTATAGCAATACTGAGGGTATTTTAAATAATCCATGGCTCCTCATATTAATTCCAGTTAGCATTTCTTTTGGTAAGTTGATATGTAAGAGCACACCAGGTGAGAAAACTACTCATCAGTAAATTATTCAAGGAGTATAAATTAGGTTCCTCTCATAGGAGAATGAATTCATTTCTTATTAAGCATCTTTGGCAGCCATATTACCTCTCTTAGCAATGGGAATTTAGCTTACAGCTGGCCTCAGTTTAGTGATCCCTTTATTAGGAGGAAAATGTATGAGCTTGAGAAAAATTAATACTAAATAGTATCAGAAATAATATAATTATTAAAGTCAATAATAACAATAGCAACATGCTAATAGTTATTGAGTATTTACTCCAGGTACCAGGCACTGTGCTAAGAATATTACAGGTATTGGATCCATTTAAATCTCAGGGTGAACATACATCTAGTTTGCCTGGGCCAAGTTTATGTCTGTTATCCCACCCTAACTATAAAAGGGATCCCCTTTAACTCTCAAAAGTGTTGGGGTATAGATTATAAGTTATGTGGTCACCCTATTAAACACTCAGAGCTACCCCATGAGGTTAGTTGGTCAATCATTCCTACCACTATGAGTTGTTTTCTATTCACAGAACACTTCTCATGCCAACTCTGTGGGGCTTTTTCCTCCACACCAACCAATTCTTCAACTCCCTGGACACCAACTGGGTGTCCAATGATTCAACTCAATTCTGATGCTAACTACCTAGAGTTAGCACAGACCCCACAGGTTAAGGGGTCAGTCTCACAAGACTGCCCCCACTTCAGATGCCAATCACAAGTTTGGGCCTCCCATTCTTCTGACCAACCAACTGTAAATCGGAGGCTCCCATAATCCCCTTCTCAGGTTTGATAATTTGCTAGAATGGCTCACAGAACTAGGCAAGACACTTTACTTACTATTACCAGTTTATTCTAAAGGATACAAACAAGTCAGGTACAGCCAAATGAAGAGATGCATAGAGCCAGGTATGGAGGAAGGGGCTTAGGGTTTCCATGCCCTCTCCAGGTACACCACCCTCCCAGCACCTTGCTGTGAATACCAACCCAGAAGCTCTTTGAACCCCATAGTTTAGGGGTTTTCATGGGGGCCTCATCATGTAGGAACAGTTGATCAAATGACTGGGCACTGCTGATTAGGTCAATCTCAGGGGGTGGGGGGTGGACTGGAGGGGGCTCACCTCATTAGCCTAAACTCAGGTGAGGTGGAGAAGGACTCGTTACAAATAATAAAAAATGCTCCTCTCACCCCTATCACTCAAGAAATTCCAAGAGTTTTAGAAGCTTAGATGAAGACTAAATATATATTTCTTATTATGTCACAATATCACCATCATACATTCATTCTTTCTTTCATTTGTTCATTGGCTCATTCACTCAGGCACGTAGAAAAAATTTTCCATCCAGTTTTCAAATTTCTCAATATTTCTGAAGCAATGAATTTGGGTGAACTCACAGGACAAAGTCATGCTGAATTACTTATACTCCAGACTTACAAAAGGACCTCAGCAGCCCTCCCAGGAAGGTTTTATGCAATCTGCAGCCTGCAGGTGGCTATGACAGCAACCCCAGAGACAGACATGAGAAGTTAGGTTTGACATTTAGGCCAAGAAATTAAAAAGTTCCTTTAGGTTATCTAAACCACAGAAAGGGGCAAGCATCTGCTGTTTAAAAGAAGACAGGCAGCCCATTTCTGAAAGTACATGACTGCATTTGGAAGCCAAGGCCAAAGACACCCAGCCAATTACAAAACAGATGAAATTCCACTGGTGTATTGTGGTAAGCAAATAGTTGGAAGGCTAAACACAGGGCAGGGCACATCGGTCAAAGAAAGTATGTGGTTTCTAAATGACCACGCAGCACATTTGGGGAACTGTTCAAGGAGCTGAGGGGAGGGGGCGTTGGGCGTGGGGTGGTAATTTGCACTGATTGATTGGATCAGCCTCCCTGTGTCAACATGTGGCTGGGATGTTCTGTCTATGGGAAAGTATCCATGGAAAGCCTCCAGCTCTTACGCCACTGCTTGGGGAACTTGCTGAGCTGAAGCCATAGGAATTGGACACGCTAAAGACCACCCAGCATTTCTGGACAGTCTGTCCCCTATGGATTAGCAGACATAACTTTCCAAACCAAATAAATTTTATTAGTTGTTGAGGGAGAACGTGCTATCACAAGTAAAATAAAAAGCAAAAGACTGCAGGCCTGCTTGTGGAGCAGCTGCCCTCAGCTTCCCTCTGAGCACTGCTTTGGAACAGGAGTGGCTGTTCTCTGAGCACGTCGCCTCCTTGCCAGTAATTTCCGAAACAGCTTTTTGGGGTTTCATAGAGGATGAGGGGCGTTCTCCTTCCATTTCCCTTCAATTCTTGTTGATAAAGTTAAGACTGGACACAGGCTGCTAAGGCCTTATTCTTCTGTGAAATATATTCCTAGATAAATCAGAAATGGAGCACCATGGTGAAAGGCAAAGAGCATGTACTTGAAAGTAAATATTTTGAGAAATTGCTGTGGAGAGTTAAAAATGAAAGTTGGTGGGGTAAGCAGTGAGAATCTGAAGGGCGTGCTCAGCTAAATGGTGTAAAGGGCACACGCGTGTAAAGCACACTTAGCACATTATATAAACTTTCGTATTGGTTATTACCCAATCCTCACATAAATGACAAAGATAACTGGCTAGACTCCTCAGGAAATTCACTTTACTTATGGAGTAAATTTTGACAGAGGGTTTGGAGTGGGTAGAAAATAGGACTTTTTATTTTTTAACTATGAAAATAATGTTTTGACCTTTCTTCAAAACACCAAATGGTAACTTTCTAAATCTTACTTTAACAAAGTCCTGGATTTTAGCCTTTCATGTAAAATTAAATTAAAATATTCTAATTTTTAAGAGCTATATCAAAAATGGAAATACTCTACTGGGAACCACTTCCTCTGTACTTACTGTAAGAGTAACAGTGGTTTTGAGCTTTTTCATTTTCCAAATGCAATGATATAATACAAATAATTTGGAGTTGAAGAAGAATACCCATTTATGACAGCCAAAAAATTCAAACCAAAAATATAACAAATGCTTAGGAATAAGAAATGCATAAAACCTATGTGTGAAAAATATATAAAACACTCCTTTCAGATCACAAAAGTAAACAAATAGACCTGTGTTCTTGGACAGGTGGACGGAAAGCTTTAATGTCATAAAGATGCCAGCTCTCCCTAAGTTAGGCTATATACTTAACCTGCAAAAACCAAACCAAAACAAAACCCTGAAAAAGAAATGAGAGGAAACTAGCCCTATTTTATAATAAGCATATTAGATTCTACCACTAAAACAAAATGATACTCGTGCATGAATACATATTAAGCCAAAGAACCAGAATGGAAAATAATAAAATAGGCCCAATTACATATAGAAATTGATATATGATTAAGGGAGTGACTTAAACCTTCAGGGGAAGGGGGAGGCATGCACCCTTTATTACACTCAGGATGGTTGGAATGCTGTACAATCTGAGAGTGGGGGAAAACAACGCTACTATTTTTTATTTTTTTTAGGGATAGGGTCTCGTACTGTCACCCAGGCTGGAGCGCAGTTGTGCAATCACAGCTCACTGCAACATCAAACTCCTAGGCTCAAATGATCTTCCCACCTCAGCTTCCTAAGTAGCTGGGATTACAGGCATATGCCACAATGCCTGATCACAACTCTTATTATTTCAACAAATAATTTGCAAAACAAAAACAAAGAAGGATTAGGAACCTACAGATTGAAAGAGACTTAAAAGAACCTATCCACCAAATGCAATGTGTGGATTTTGAATTGTAAGAAAAATAGTGAAGCAATCAGGAGAATTTAATTCCTGACTAGATATGTGAAGATGATAAGGAACTAGTGTCAGTTTTAAGATGTAATAATGGCATCATAGTTATGTTTTCAAAAATGCACTCTTTAGTAAAGGGTCTATATATGTAACAATTCTCAAATTTCTCTCTAAAAGTTTGTAAATAACAAAGAATTGAAGGAGATAAACAATATTAACAACATATTTTTAAACCATAGTAGTTTTAACAAATTTAAGGCTCAAAAGTAACAAATATCATTTAAAATCGTATCAGCCCTGTACCTTTAATTCAGAATCATGAATGCTTTGAGTCTTATCTAAGACTGAGTGGAATCTGGAAATTACTACACCGCAGTAGACTTCCCATGAAGAAAGAAACAGTGCTTTAAAATACTGCAGAGAAAGTAACTCCTAACTTGGAATCTTATTACTATGCAGCAATTCTCAAAGTGGAGTTCATAGAACCCTTTCAGGGTAGGGAGGAGAGAAGAGAACTGAGATCCTTTTAGGGATTCTGTGAGGTCAAAACTATTTTCATAAAAATACATAGATGGCATTTACCTTTTTTCTCTCTCACTCTCTTTTTTGATGTGCTGTTGAATTCAGTTTGCTGCTATTTTATTGAGGATTTTTCCATCTATTTTCATAAGGCATATTGGTCTGTAGTTTTCTTTTTCTGTTGTGTCCTTCCTGGCTTTGGTATCAAGGTGATACTGGCTTTGTAGAATGAGCTGAGGAGGATTCCCTCCTTCTCGATGTTATGGATCATCCAGAGGCTACATAATGTGTGATGATGTTATTGCTCTGACATGCAATGGAACGCATGTCTGTATATTCTCATGTTCTCAAGAATTTTTAAAGGTAATACATTTAGGATATAAATATGTATATTTTCAGAGATTAACTTAAGTTTATTCTCTGTTCTTCTATTGTACTCTTACTATCTTTAGTTATACTTGATATAATCTCTGTAACCCGATTCGCATCAAAAATCACTATTTAAAAAATTGTGATATTTTCCCTTGTGCCTACATGGAAACATATTAAGAAATAAATATATTTTGTTGGGTTTTACAGTAATATTTTTAAAATTTTTTAAAAACTTTTCTAAATTTTAAAAG
>RJWJ010028352.1:0-21461 GCA_004363605.1 Indri indri | reverse complement strand
TTAGGCCTTTCTTGGTATTGCTTTGCCTGGCAGCAATACTCAGGAATAAAAAAGCACCTGAGCCCTTTGTGTTGACTTCTACTGCCTTTGTTGTGGTGCAGATTTGTTTTGGAGGCAGATGTCCAGGGAGGCTGAACAGTAGGATCCGTCCCGCAGAGTTTGCTGTAGGCAGAGGGAAAAAGCCTGCTCTGTCATTTTCCCAACAGCCTCCTCAAATCCATGAGTAACGCCTCAGACACCTTGTTTTTAACAGACAAGGAAATAAGCTCAGAGCTCAGGGGACTAGCCCCAGGTGGCAAATTAAATCAGTGCAGAAGTAGAAATGAACAGAGCCCTTGGACTGGACGCTGTCCAGACAGCTGCGTGGAGCAGGATCACAGCCCACTGTCTTTCAAAGCCTCAACCAGGGCAGTCACACCGTGGACACTTGGCAGTTACTGGAAAGTCTTTCCTGTCAATTCTTCACCCTGTGAAAAAGTTGCACAGTGACTGCCTTGTTGAGAATTAATCATTTTCTCTGTTATCTGTGACTGAGGCTGTTTCTCACGTCCTGCCCCTGGTTTCGCTTGTCCCAAGTATTTCATCTGAAGGGCGGGACATTCCCCCTACCTCCCTCCACCCCAGCTGGAGCCTGCAATCAGGACCAATGAAAGCAAAGTACCTCATCCGCCCAGTGACTAAGAACTCGCAGTATTTAAGAGGCAGCAGGAATCGGCTGGAAAATTGCTTTTGCTTTCTCCACAGACGGGCACCCTCTCAACTGACCTGAGGTATCTGAGCTGAAGACAGAGAGAAGGGGGAGAAAACCTCACAGACTCCCTGCCACCACCATGTGCTACGGCAAATGCGCACGATGCATCGGACATTCTCTGGTGGGGCTTGCCGTACTCTGTATTGTAGCTAATATTTTGCTTTACTTCCCCAATGGGGAAACAAAGTATGCCTCTGAAAACCACCTCAGCCGCTTCGTGTGGTTCTTCTCTGGCATCATAGGAGGGGGCTTGCTGGTAAGTCATTCAGAATTATTACAACCTTAAAAAAATTCTCTTCTGTTAACTAGATGCTTTCATTATGTATTTTCATAGAAGGTTTTCTGTAACTCATATTTCCACATCAAGTGACTTCTTAATAATAGTGTATTAATTTTATTAGATGTTGTTTTACAAAATCTTCTTTCAACTAAAAGTGAACTGCCTTTTTGCTAAACTCTCTTACTTAATACCTTGAAAACAGATATTAGCTTTTAAATCAGATTTGAGAGACTCTAGAGTTTCTAGTACTGGATCAGGTAGTCATTTAACATTGCCCTGGGGAGCTGGGAGAGGTCGGCTGGTTCTCTGTCTAAATCAACAGTTTTGGATCCAAATTCTCTGCTGTTTATTTTTAGGTATCTGTGACAGGGAAGAATACTGACTTGTGGGTGCACTGCTATTTAGAAAGCTTTCTCCTTTATGTAACGCTGGGGTGTGGTATCTAGGAAAAATCCTACAGTTAGCAGCAGATCAGCAGTGTCTAAAGCTAATAGTGGAATGTGTTGTTTTTTCCAAGGTTTGTTTTTAATTGAAGTGAGGGAATTTGCCTGCCAACCTGGGAGCTAAAAGTATTAGCTTCAACCACAGCATGGAAAGAATGTGGACAAACTTGAGTTTGCTACTTTAAAATGCTGGGATTAAAAACTTTAAAGAGAAATTTTATGGATTGTTACTACTATACAAGATATATTTTCTTAGTCAAGTAAAAGATATCAAAACATTTAAACCTAATGCACTAATTATAGCATGGCAAATCTGCTTCAGATTTAAGCATTACTATCATGTTAACATAATAATTTGTCTTTAACATAACATTGCACTTGATTAAGTTTCTTTTGATCTTGAACTTAAAGTATTTCACGCTTACCTTATTTAAAGAGCTTTATTGTTAAGCTAAAACTATACATTCATATCTTCGAAGAAACAGTTCATATTTATTATATATAGCTTTCATCTCTTTCACTTACAAAGAAGTTTCAGTTATTCTATTAAGACTTGTTGGTACCTTGTACATTCTACAAGGGGGGAAAATCCAATTTATTTATTTATTTATATTTTTTTTGAGACAAGACTCTCACTCTGTTGCCCGGACTAGAGTGCCGTGGTGTCAGCCTAGCTCACAGCAATCTCAGACTCCTGGGCTCAAGCAATCTTTCTGCCTCAGCCTCCTGAGTAGCTGGGACTACAGGCATGCGCCACCATGCCCGGCTAATTTTTTCTCTATATTTTTAGTTGTCCAGCTAATTTCTTTCTATTTTTAGCAAAGATGGGGTCTCACTTTTGCTCAGGCTGGTCTTGAACTCATGAGCTCAAGCCATCCACCTGCCTCGGCCTCCCAGAGTGCTAGGATTACAGACATTAGCCACCGCGCCCAGCCAAAAAAAAATTCAATTTAAAGGAAAGGGTTAGTAGTTCCAAAACAGAGTTTGCATCTGGGACTGTATTATGAACTCTTGCAGAACAAACACATTTATAGGTTGTTATTTTACTCCTCCCATACTACATCCTTACCCTAAAGAATGCTTTGACATATTACATAAAAATAAGCAGATAGTACTTTAGAGAAGTTTTACTCCTCAGAGTTTGAAATACTGGGTCAACCTAACCCAAGCCAGTGAACACCATCAAAAATAAATTTATTTTATCAAAAGATGCCTAACCCAACCCCTACCAGCCTGGGGAAGGACAGTGATCTTACTTTGCTTGTCTCCTGACCAGATGCTCCTGCCAGCATTTGTCTTTATTGGGTTGGAACAGGACGACTGCTGTGGCTGCTGCGGCCATGAAAACTGTGGCAAGAGATGCTCGGTAGGTCCTCTCGCTCTGGTGGTGAAAATGATTCCTAAGATGTAGCCAAGTGCTCGCTCCGTGGCTCACTTCCTGTGTTTCTCCCTTCCCTAGATGCTTTCTTCTGTACTGGCCGCTCTCATCGGAATTGCAGGATCTGGCTACTGTGTCATCGTGGCAGCCCTGGGCTTAGCGGAAGGACCAAGATGTATGGATTACCTTGGGCAGTGGAACTACACCTTTGCCAGCACTGAGGGACAGTACGTAATGGTTCCCTACCTGGCCACACATTCTTATGCACCATGTGTGTAGAGTAGCAACTCCGTCAAACCAAATAGGCACCCAATTATCCATTCATGCACACACATAACCAGTGTTTATTCCCACTGACTCAGGCATGGTTTAGGCAATAGACGTCCAAAGATGGATGGCTATTCCCTGACCTGGACAAGTTCTAAGTGCTTTTGAATAGATTCAATAATTCAGTCCTCATAATAACCCTATGGAGTGACTTCTGCTGTTAATCCTATTTTATGGATGAGGAACTAAAGGGACAGAGAGATGAAGTAACTTATCCAAGGTCACATTGCTAGGAAGTGGCAGTTAGGATTTCAAGCCAGGCAGTTGGGCTGCAGAGATTGTGCTCATATAGTATGTATGTTATACCAGAATGATTGGCTGATTAAATGTAATACATTTTACTGTTTTATAAAAAAGTATTATAGAATCCTTATATAATAAGAATGGCAACTGTAGGAATTTAACCAAAGCTCAGGGCAAATTATACTACATCCCCATACACACACACACACACACACACACACAAACACACTCACATACAACATAAGAGCTAAGTACAATGCCTCCTTTATTTAAAGTTATCAAGCTCGCCGGACACAGTGGTGCGCGCCTGTAGTCGCAGCTACTCGGGAGGCTGAGACGGCAGGATCACTTGAGCCCAGGAGTTACGGGCTGTAGTGCGCTATGCCGATCAGGTGTACACACTAAGTTCGGCATCAATATGGTGACCTCACGGGAGCGGGGGACCACCAGGTTGCCTAAGGAGGGGTGACCGGCCCAGGTGGCAAATGGAGCAGGTCAAAACTCCCGTGCTGATCAGTAGTGGGATTGCGCCTGTGAATAGCCACTGCAGTCCAGCCTGGGCAACATAGGGAGACCCCCGTCTCTAAAAAAAAAATAAAAGTAAAAAATAAATAAAGTTATCAAGCTATATAAGAAAGGTCTTATTCATGACTTTAACATCAGGAAAATTGAAGAGGTTCCATTGTTTTATGTCGATATGTATTTCTTATCAGTTATTGAGAAACGAACAAAAACAGGAAAGCTGACAGAGACTGATGTACATGGTAATGAATGAATGACATACTTCTTTGAGCAGGAGTTGATTCTGAGTTTATCTTTTCCCTATTTGGCTTGCTAAAGTTGAATTTCAAAAGGTTTAGTTTTGAGATTCATGACTAAAAATAATATTAATAATGAATTTGAATTTCCTTTACATTACATCTCTGAGTACAGGAAAAAGTGAACTTACCTTTCTGCATCTCAGCTACTTCACCTATAAAATAAAACTAATGGCAATTGTCGTGAGAATTAGTGAGATAATACGTAAAATGTGCCCCACAGAGGCTGATACTTGTGAGCACTGCCGCTGTTAGTTTTTAATATTATCTACTGGCTTACAATGAACATAACTCAATGGCAGCCTTTGAAGGAAAATTGATACTTACGAGAGTTTGAAATTCGGTGTTCAAAATTATTATCAATTGTGATTCATCTTTGTTCAAAACATACTGAAAGTACCAGTAGAAAATGGCCATTTGTGTATGTACAAACATACAAAACTATTGCACTGACTTACCTCTAGAAAAAGTCATGATTTATGCAGCTGGAATGCAAGGAGAGGTGGAAGTATCACTAAATGTTTTTTGATAGCTGTTTGATTGTTTGCCCCTCCCATTATCCGGCTTCTGTAAGAAACCTTCTTTTTCTTCTATATCATTTCTCATTTGAGTTTGTCCAAGAATTTCAATATGGAGAATAACTATTAAATAATCATCACAAGCCACTGGTTAGTTAGCCAATTGCCAAGTGGAGCCGAAGAATTTTTTTATGTTGTGACCTGAAAATACAGATTTTTGTTTCACTGACATGCAGAAAGACAGGGTGAGAAAAACAGATTTTTTTTTTGAAACCAACAAATTGAATCTCTGATTGGCTTCAATGAACCGTTTCAAAGTTAGGTCTCTAATTTCAAGCTCCTTTGTTCTGCTGTGGCAGGAAAAAGTGATAAGGAAAGAATTATACCAGGCCTCTTTGTGGAATTAAGTCAATCCTTGATTTTCCCACATGATTAAGTCCTATTTCATTAAGGATCCAAATACTCTATGATGTAGCAAAGGCTGAAATTCCAGGAGAGTAATCAGAGGTGGACTTTTTCAGACTAGAACATCCAGGTATTTAGAAAATCTCCTGGATCATGTACATATAGTCAGATAGGACTTCAGCATGGTTTGCTGACATTTCACAAGGTGGTTTCACGTTATTATTTATCATTCAAAAGCTTTTAAAATGTGTTGAGTTTTTTTGTTTCACTGACATGCAGAAAGACAGGGCTGGAAAAACAGATTTTTTTTTTTTAATCAGCAAATGTGCCAGATGTATCTGATTGTTACCTTCACAGAGCTCAGCCTTGCTGAATAGATACAGAAGCAAGTATTCTTCCTGGACTAGTTTGGGTGCCTTTCCTCTGTGGCTTTTTCATACTTTATTATTATTTTTTTTTTAAATTAGAGATGGGGGTCTTACTCTTGCCCAGACTGGTCTCGAACTCCCGAGCTTAAGCGATCCTCCCGCCTCAGCCTCCCAGAGTGTTAGGATTACAGGCGTGAGCCACCGCGCCCCGCTATGGCTTTTTCATACTGTGTTTACCCAATTAGTGTACCTGTTGAATTGAGATTGCCTATTACTTGTCTCTTCCCTTAGTGAAAGGCAAAAGATTGATTTGTTTTGAAGAGAAACCAGAGTATATGTCTCTTCCCTATGCTATGCTCTTCCAGAAGACAGCCCATGCCTTGTGCACCACTGCACCCCCAGCTCTGCCTCAGTGTCCCACTCACATTGAGTGCTTAATAATCTTTGTTCAGTGAGTGAATACAATGTGCTCCGTGCTGTGATAGATGCACGGGCACAGCATCATGAAAGTGAAGAGGTATGAAATTAGTTGAATTTAATCCTCTGCTTCATGTTGCAAATTAATTTATTCCTTAAAACCAAAAAATAACTTTGTTCAACCGGTCTCAGTTGAAAAACTCTAACATATTAAATCTCCAAACTTGGCAGAATTTGGATAATTTTCAAAAGGAACAAATCAAATTTTAATGATCTAAATTAATATTTTAAAGTTCTAAAAAATGCTAATGTTAACTAGATCATATTTTCTAAATAAATATTCACTCAGTATTGGTTACAAAGTCTTCTCTTTTACACGGATTACAGTTAAGCAATAATAAAATTGGAAAATAGAGTAAAAAAATCCCCTATCATTCCACGACCTTAAACACATGAATTGATCCTTTTGTAGTTCGTAAGTGTGATGATTGGGTTTTCAGACTTATGTCTGAGATGGGCCTCCCTCAAACCTTGTTACGACCTTGGCATATTACCCATCTGATGTCAACTTAGAAGGAAAAAAAAACATGAGTTGTTTTTTTTCCCCACATCTGCTCTTAGTTCTCATCCATATACATACATGAATTTTACTTAGCTTTAAACATAACATAAATACATTTTCTGTTTTTATTTTTGCTTATAAGAATCCGTAGTCTTCTAGGAAATATAAATGTCACTACAAGGTGAGGATTTGGAAACACAGAATCCTAGCTTAGGAACCAAAAGTTATAAGTTATAATTTTATGTTTATCATTACAACAAGATCTGGGCCAAATTCCTTCATTTTGTGCAATGATATGCATTGGAAGGATCTTATATACAATATTGAATTAATTCATTTATTTTTTTCTGAATGAAAAACCACCACACACAAAAGTAGCTTATGAGCTATCATCTTAGGTGTGATCATGTGTCAAAAGTTTCTCTTTTTATCCACAGGTACCTTCTGGATACTTCCACGTGGTCCCAGTGCATTGAACCCCAGCATATTGTAGAATGGAATGTATCTCTGTTTTCTATCCTCTTGGCTCTTGGTGGAATTGAATTCATCTTGTGTCTCATTCAAGTTATAAACGGAGTACTTGGAGGCATATGTGGCTATTGCTGCTCTCGCCAGCAGGTAAGAATCCGTGTAAAAATGTCCTAGCCTGGCCCTGGTGTAGTCACTTACCATAAAGTACCATTGTTTTCATTACAGAGAAAAAGGCAAAACCAAACACGCTCAACCTACCAGTATTTATTCTTATATCATGTTTGTGGCAACGCATCTATACCATTCAGTTTTATTCTCAGTTATAAGCTTCCTTGAGTCTCACAGTCACTGTGCATAGGAACACGCTGCACATAGACAGTGCTCCCTTCAGGATCAAACCCACTGCCCCCTTCACTGCTGTGACTGCAGAAGCACAAAAGACACGTCCTCTCTTTGCTCTCAAGTTCTCAACTAGTATACACAAGTGATAGCCAACATTCATTGCGTCAGGCACTGTGCTCAACCCGTTTTTCAGATGAGATTATGGCTCAGAGATTAAGCACTATGTGTAAGATCACCTGATCAGGAAGTAACAGGCTTCAAATTTGGGTCATTTTATATGAAAGCTCCTGCCTTCAACAACTATGCCATACTCGCTGTTCTGTTGGATTTTCCACAATTCCTTCCTAATAAGGGGTCACAAAAATGCTGAAGCAGCTAAGTAGGGAGAATCACTAGTGGCCCTTGAATAGCAGCTCATGAAAAGCCTTTCACTGTGAAAGAAAACCAGGAAGGGCTTGTTTCCTGTGGATATGATTTAGGAGAGAAATATGCATTTGTTTGCAGTGGGGAAAGTTCTTGTTTCTAGGTCCTCCTAAAAGGTATATATTATTGAATTGATGGAAGTTCAGCTTTGGTTCTATTTTGGGGGGTTTATTTTTTGTCTTATTCTGTGAAACAGGATTAGGTAAATAGAAACTTACTTAACTTATATTTTCCAAACCGTTTACTCTTCTCGTTCCAAGCCTTTTAACTTTCTTTTAAAAAGATTAATGAAAACTAAAAGTCCCTTTCTACCATGAAAAACTTTGCTGTAAATAAATGGAAACTTTCTATAATGTTCGAGGGGAAGTTAAAATAAAAATCTAGTTTTCCTTATCAGGCAAGTACAGCAAGATTAATAATTTCTTTGGAATCCTGCCTGATTTCCAAGAAAACAGTAGAGTGGGAAACCTTCAATACGGAGTTGTTTTTAGGCAGTATGGTTAAGGAGGAGCTGAGAAGAATCCTCTTGGGATTACTATAATGCAATCTATCTTTAGCCTTGAATTTCAGACAAGTCAGAGTTTAAACCAAGTGAGTTCTTGCTGGACTTCAGCGCTGGTGCATTTTGGGAACAGGCATAGAAAGTCAATGACCAAAACTGCTGAAGTGATTGGGCAGGGAGTGACACTCTCTTCTGAGTTGGGGGAACAAATACACTGGGTCTCCCATCTGAGTCACTGTAGGTTTGGCTCTTTCCCAGACACTGGAGGGAAGATCTATTACCTTTGTTCGTAAGAGAACAGACACTTTTAAAGGGCAGGGCTTTCAGTGTAAAAGAGTCCATAACTTGGTAGCATTTAATTTGAAAGGTTACTCACATTGAGCCCACACTAGTATGAAACTTCCATGGCATTATCTTTTAAATCCCTAAGATTAGAAGCCCACACAAACACACTCAAAGCCAATGCAGCATTTGGTATCCTACAGTTTCCATGGACCCTTTCTGCAGCTTTTACTCAGGGAGAACAATGGATCTGGTTTTGTTTAGGAAACATTTAGTGAACACTGTTTAAGCTCTAAGTGTGGTTGGCTAAAGCTCCACTGAAATTGAGATCAGCCTGCTTTATGTTTGCTTAAAACAGAAATTTAAAGGGCTGAAACGTCATCATTATTTATCCTGATTATAACCTGTGTATTCCTTTTTTTTTTTTTTTACAGCAATATGACTGCTAAAAGAACCACCCCAAGACAGAACCACTTTTCTCTATTTCATTGTAATTTATATATTTTACTTGTATTAATATGTAAAACTTTGTACTAATGTATCATATTCCACGTATTCTACTTTTATAAAGGTATATAAAAACTGGCATCTTCATGTGATGTCAGTGTTTGAACTTAGCAAACACACTTTTTTTAAGGAATGAGAAAACAAACCACCCTCTGGAGGTAATTTACAGACTGACTGATGGTCCTCAGCATATCTGAGATAAACTCTGTGATGTTCTGGATAAAAATATCATTCCATTTACTGTTGTATATATGTGCATGTGTTTTTTAAATGACAGATGTTTAGTTGCTTTTTTTAAGACAAAAAAGGAGAAAATCCAATAACCTGAAAAGATGTGTTTTTTCACTGTTTATATGATGTTTCCCACTCATATGCCTACAAATCTGTGATGAGAGAGAGGCCTTCTGAACTGCCTTGTGCTCTGTGATAGGCAAACACTTTCCCAGCGTGCGAGGACTAGTTGAGAATGTTCCAATCCAAATGAATGAGTTAAAACATACAACGCTGCTAGTTGCTTTGAGTACTACCAGATCCTAAATTTTCCTAACATGTGTAAAGCTTTTTGTTCTCAAAAGTCAAGCACTAAGAATTATGTATGTATAGCGAGAAAGGCTCAGATAGTTGGAGAAGAAGAAAGATGGGAAACGGAATAAAGCAGTTGATCAGCATTACGGGAAAAGGATAGAAGAACCACAAGGAAATACCCCCAAAATTCACTTGTTTATTACAAAATAAAGTATTCAGTACTATTTTGTTGTGGTTTGGTTTCATTGTCGAAGTTTCATTGTTCGAAGTTCTTCCTTTTTTCTTCCTTATTTGTTTTCCCAGTCTGTAGGTTGTACAGCCCCCATTGCTATGGGCTTCACGTCTTCTGTTTTCTTTATCCCACTTTCTCTCCCTCATCCTCTCCCTCCTCTTGTACCTTCCTCTGCTATCTATAAATTGTCATTGCTGTGCCATCCCTCAGGATCATCACCCCAGTTAGGCAACTTTCCCTTCTGCCTGATGCTCTGAGCACCAGACTCTTGGGGAGGGTCCCAGACATTTTGTCTCTTGCTGTACAGAGTTAGGTTCTTTCAAGTGACAAGATTGCCCAACCTGTGGGGAATTGTCTACAGAAATGTTCTGTGGCCTGGGCAATAGACAAGCAAATTAATAGAGAAGTGTAACTGGCTGTTAGACAGCAGAGCTCCTCCTGTGGGCAAGGTGCCCTATGTTGGCTCCTGACTGAAGGTTCTAACCTTTTTTGTGCCACAGTTACTCTGGGTACCTATGTAATTCTCAAGTACCTAGAGTTACAAAGTAAACCAATATATTAAAATATTTTATCAAAATATTTTTTAAAATTACAGTGTAGTTGTTTGACAGCCAGCTCCATCACTCCAATGTCTGTGGACAGGAAGACAGCAATCACGTGTGTCCTAGTAGCATTCTGATAAGTGGGTCTAAGAATTGCTACACTTTTGAAATACGATTTCAATTAAAATGATATTTTGAGATACCTGCAGTAAATTTAACATGGTGTGAAAACATGTATATATATACATACATTTTTTTGAGACAGAGTCTCGCTCTGTTGCCTGGGCTAGAGTGCCATGGCGTCAGCCTAGCTCACAGCAACCTCAAACTCCTGGGCTCAAGCAATCCTACTGCCTCAGCCTCCCAAGTAGCTGGGACTACAGGCATGCGCCACCATGCCCGGCAAATTTTATATGTATATATTTTTTTAGTTGTCTAGCTAATTTCTTTCTATTTTTTTAGTAGAGACGGGGTTTCGCTCTTGCTCAGGCTGGTCTTGAACTCCTGAGCTCAAACGATCCACCTGCCTTGGCCTCCCAGAGTGCTAGGATTACGGGTGTGAGAAAACATGTATATATTTATCGTAGAGCAAAGTATGATCAGTATTTCTGATGCTACTTTGGTTTGTTGTAACTAAAAAGAACACTAAATTTTGGCTAGACGTTAGCAAAAAATAATGACCTTATTCTTTTCCCATCCAAGCTTAATACCCCACCCCCACAGATATCTATCCATGGATCTCTTGGGAGTTCTTAGACACCAGGTTTAGAACCTCTACAATAGAGGATTCAAAAAAAAAAAAGGGAAAACAGTCACAAGCACCACTTTTTCCTAAATTTATCCTCAAAGGAAATGGCAATAATAATTATTAACCATTATAGTAATAATACCAACTATTTACTGAGTTCCTTTAATGCGTCAGTTACTGTAATTAGTTTTACACATATTATGCCCCTGAAATCTCTCAACAGCCCTGAAGGTAGCACTTGTCTCCATTTTCTGGAGTCAAGGCTCAGTGAGGTTATGCACTCTGCCCAAGGCCACATCGTCAGCAAATGAGAAAACCTGATATTAGAATCCAGGTCAGTATGATGTGAACACTCATGCCCTCCCTACTCCTCTCCTCTGCTTCTTCTGCCTCCTCTGCCACCCCTACCCAGGGGCAGAGTCTTCTTACTGTTGCACACTGGCATTCAAATCCTCCACCCACCTAATGGGGGCTTTGGGAGCGCCCTGTGACCCTCAGTAATCCCTACCCAAGAATCTGAATTTAAGTGACTCAGAGTCTCCCCTTGTTTGTAAATTCTTATTAGTAGACAATGCCGTTGCCCAGAGGAAATAGTTTGCACGAATTACCTTATACCCTTGTCAAGTTCTGTTTATAGCCTACACTCTGGGTCTATAATAGTCAAGGCCTTTCAATTTGGCTGGAAACTCCCTCAGGGATTATACCAAAACAGCTCATTATCACATGGCAACATAAAATAGTAAAAATTACTGTAGAATCTGAATCACTTGAATAGTACACAGGGTCTCTGTGTGTCAATTTACCATAGTTACCAAATTTACAAATAACTCTGCACAAAGGAAATCTCTTGAATTAAAATCTAAGGAAATAGGTGGAATGGTGCCCTCACCACAATTTGCGTTTCTTGCGTGTGTCTGAGATCTTTTTGATTATGTTTCCTGTGACTCTTACCCATGGTGGGAACTGGTGTGGGATTTGATGCAACTCTTCAGAAAAGCAATTTCGTGATACGTGTCAACAATCTACAAAGTCTACATGTCCTTTTTAACCCAATATTTTTACTCTTTGAAATTTGTTTTAAGAGAATCATCAAGGATGCTTTCAACAGTTCAGTCTCCAGGGATAATGGTGGGAGTATTGTTTGTAATACCAAGAAAAATGACAAGAGTCTAAATGTCTGACAAGGAATTTGTTTGATAAAATGTGGTCGGTATAATAAAATGATAAAAGGCCATTAAATCAGGTTAAAGGATATGGACCACACATTACATGAAAGAGAAAGTTTTGAAATATAGAAAAGATGAGCTCTCTATTTCTCTCTATATTTACACATACATTATAAATATATATATATATATACACACACACACAATATACTACCAGAAAGTAATTTTAATCAGATTCTACATGATTTTTGTCTTGATTAATTTTGTTTATCTATACTTTCTAAAGTTTCTGTAATAAACGCATATTACTTTTGGAAAGTAAACAAAAAATAGGAAGAAAGATTCAGTCCTAAAATCATTCAGGGAGCCGTCCACTGTTTTTAGAGGAAACTCCTCAAGCATATGGTTTTACATGCAGTAAAACCATTGTTCTTGTGCCGGGAAAGAGGAGTCATTCTACAGCAAACACTGGGAAACGATTCTGTCTGCAATTAGGTGGAGGGATGGGCCAGGTGAAGCAGACAGTAACCACAGGCTAAAAATACTATGTGCAGGCTATAATTCCTGTTCTGTTTGGGAATTACAAGTGCACACTTTCTACTTAGTCCAGCTACTAAGTAAGATTTTCACAAATATGAACTGCATATTTGTTTTTCCATTTTAAAAATTAAATAATGATATAACTTTTCTTTGAGCATTGGCCTTTTATCAGGGCTTTGTGTAGCACAGCCTAAATTTTCCTCATTGTAGTTTTCTGAGGTGAGAGGAGAGGTAACAATGGCACGTATTTATTGGACTTGGCCCAGCCCAGAGTGCGGGAATGATTCAACGTGCCTTAACAAACAGAGAAATTGAGTCACGCATCCTAGGCTAGTATAAATTGTTCCTCCTTTTCTTTTAGCATTAAATATTTTGTGTATGCAAGTCTTGGCCAATTTAGATGCTTATTTTAATTACTGTAGTTGAAGAAGATTGTTAGGTTTTTCTGGAGCTAGATTTCATATTAATTCCTGAAATCAATCAATCAGTCTCTCTCTCTCTCTCTCTCTCTCTCTCTCTCTCACACACACACACACACACACACACACATTTTCTTAATATACACAATTAAAAAGAACAAACTATTGCTACGTGAGACAACATGGATGAATCTCACAAACAAGGAGAAACAAAACCATCTTTCCCAGCTCTCTGCCCCCAATTTTGAGGACACAATTCTGGATGTAATCTCAGCTAATGTAGCTAAATCCTTAAAACAGAGAAAGGGTCCCCCTTATGCAACTTTTCACACACAGGCATTATAGAGGAGCAATACTACAGTTCCCGAGAGGTGCCTTTTCAAGATATCTATGTTCACTAGTTGCATCTTACAACTGGAAGTCTCTGTGTCAAACATTCCACTTGCTACTAATTCTCACCTCACCCCTCTGTGTTACATGTGGGCAAATATCCTTGATTTGTGTGCAGGGCTCAGGGCCAATTGCATGGTCACCCCTGTTTCAAATGATAGATGATGCCCAGAAGGGTGTGAAAGCAAAACCAGAGTAGTGAGGCTGGGATCTCTCAGAATACCTAACTCCACATTGTTCAAGGTAATCCCTTGGCTAAAGCAATAGTTCTAAAACTACAGTCAGATCCTTAATAATTGCTGACACCTATTAAATTTTTAACCTTTTAAAAAACTTTTTTTACATGCAGTAAAATGCACATAAAAATGTACACCTTAATGAATTTTTACATATGTTTATACCATGTAGCCACTATCCAGATCAAGATACAGGATATTTCCAGCACATGGAAGACTCCCTCATATCCTCTCCCAGGCAATCTGCACCCTATCACTACTACTACACATACCCAAAACAACTATGGTTCTGATTTTTATCATCATAAATTTGTTTTGTCTGTTCTTTAACTTTATATAAATTGATTCATAAAGTATGTTCTCTTTGGTGTCTGGTTTTTCTCACTGAACATTGTGGTACTGAATACTGGCTCCTGAAATATCGCCAGAACAATCTATTGGTAAGACAAAGCTGAGTGTGCTGCTCATTGCGAGAAGGGAGAATACCACCCTGGAGGAGCTTTGGTAGTGTCTTGGATGGGGAAGGAAAAGGTTGGAGTTAAGATTTTGATTCTGATTCAAGGTGATTCTTTCAAGGTAAGGGCTTGAATAAGATTACTAAGGATAATGATATCATTGAGACTGGTGGAAACAACAAGGCAAAGATTTTGAGGTAGGGGGTTCAAAGGCTCTTGGGATATAAACTGTTGATGTTTCAAGAGGTTCCAATAATGAGCAATCAAATTATTTGCCTAGGCAAGTCTCCTGGAATAGTAAAACTATTCACACGAAGATATGGAATAATAAAATTATGTTAATGTAGACAATAAGCTGTGGAGTGTTTATGGTTTCAGTTCTCAGTGCCTAAGCCGTGTGTGTGAGGGGAGGCGAGAGTAGATGCTTTTGGTTCTCAGTTTTGTGAAATTCATCTATGTTGTTTCATGTACTGAATACATTACAGTTTATTTATCCATTATTCTACCGATGGACGTTTGAGTTGTTTTCAGTTTAAGGATCTCAGGAAATATGTTGGTGTGATTGTTTTTGTACATCTTTTGGTGCATATGAGAACTCACTGATGTTTATTTGCTTTTTTCCTTGTGAAAGAATCAAACTACCAATGGAACTTCTTTTCTTGTGCTCTAGTTAGCATCCCAGGGGTCCCAGAGTTTCCCCCTGGCCTAGCACCCCCAGGGCTTGGCTTATCTCTTCCTGCCTGGGGAACTGTCAGTCACTCAGTGATTCAGTCTCTATGGGTTGCCCATTGTGTGCCATGCACTGCACAAGGTGCTGAAGACATAACTGTGAATGAGGCTTTCCAAGCTCTGTAAGAGCAGAAACCTTGACTATGATGCATTCCTGGCTCCTAGAACAGTGCCCAGCATGTAGTAGGCGCTCAACCATCAGGGGATCAGCAAATTATGGCCTGTGGGCCAAATCTGGTCTGCTACCTGTTTTGTCAATAAAGTTTTATGGGAGCACAGCCACACTCATTGCCTTTGGATTGTCTGTGGTTGCTTTCCTGCTACAATGGCAGAGTTGAAGAGTTGCGACAGAGAGCATATGTCCCGCAAAGCCTAGAATATTTATTCTCTGCCCCTTCACGGAAAAAGTTTGTTTACCTCTTATCTAGCTGCCATTTGCCTAACTAAAACTTGTTACTTCTATTACAATGGCAATGAGTACTTTGTTATAAGTTTTATGCTCATTACGGAAATTTTAAAATGTTTTTTTCTTTCAAAAAAAGGATGTAGAAAGAAAAAAATGAGCCTGATTTACTCACAACCCAGCTAAAAGAATGTATTCATTTCCTAGGGCTGCCATAGCAAAGTATCACAAACTGGTAGCTTAGAACAACAGAAACTTCTTATCTCATGGTTCTGGAGGCTGGAAGTCTGAAACTGAGGTGTAAGCAGGTTCGTGCTTCCTCCGAAGACAGTAGAAAAGGATCTGTTACCAGCCTCTCTCCTATCTCTGTAAACCTCAGACATCCCTTGGCTTGTGGATGACCATCTGCCCCATGTGTCTCTTTGCATTGTCTTCCCTCTGCTCGTGTCCATCTCTGTGTCCAAATTTCTCCTTTTTATAAGGACATCAGTCATATTGGATTAGGGCCCACTCTAATAATTTCATTTTACCTTGGTTACCTCTGTAAAGACCATATTTCCAAATAAGGTATAAGGTTACATTCTGAGATACTGGGTGTTAGGACTTCAACATGTCTTTTTTGAGGAAGATACAGTTTAATCCGTAACAGAGGAGGGGGTAGCAGTCTCTGAGACTTCATCAGCATCTTCTGAACTAAACATAAATCTTATGAGATGGCCTTGAAAAAGTCTGGGAAATAGTGTGCACCAAATCTTCCTAAAGATTCACCACCCACATTAATATTCCACTAGCACTGAAAAGTCTTTTTGTAAAAACCTGTTTAATTCAAAAGTTCCAAATTATTTAACTGTCAGACCCTAGGACCACAGCTTTAGAGAGAGAGTGACTAGCAGATGGGAAGAAAAGCATAGAGCTGAAAACAAAATGAATCCTCATTTAATGACAATAGAGAGATGGAGCTCAGAGGGACCATTCGATGACACCCAGAAGCTTAGGATGAAAGAAGAAAATTTTTCATATAATTAACTTCTGCCTGTTCAATGAACAGGAACACTGATGTGCTTTGTCCACATCTTCTGTTCTCAAATAAGTTGGTAGGGTTTCCACCTGCTTGAGCTTGCTCCATTTCCCTAGGAAAATATTGTGCGTCCTTTAAACAAACCAGCTCTTGAGATGGGTGGAGCCTTAATTTCCAATGCCATAATTTTTGAAAAACACAATTCTACTATAGCTGACTTGGTTTCCAAGTAAGAGACCCCTCTGAGTGGGAGAGTCAACAGAATTTCAGAGATCGAAATATCACCCAGCTGTATTTCTGAATCCCAATGTGTTTATCATAGGGTATGCTTGCATCTGAGGTTAGGCAGTACTGTATGCCACCTACAAACCCTTGCAGGGGTTGAAAAGCAACATCCAAGTACATTTGCCCATACATCCTCTTGTGGGTGGCAGTAGAGGTATGGGTGCAAGGACATGCCATGGACATGGGGCAGAAAAAGCTTACGGTTGGAAAAACATGGAACTGAAATGACCAGTTTCTGCAAAGGCAAGCTCAGTGACTCACTCTTCAGTGTCCCTGGCAAAGGGTCAAGGTGCCCCGTGAGTCAGGCAACCTGTGAGCAATGAGGTGTTTTATTGGCCCAAGGAAGCGTCACACTAGAGGCGACGGTGAGTCTCCTCTTGCATAATGACAGCAATATTCATGTCTACATAGTCAGGGCTCCTTATGCATGTGCAAGCGTCAGAGTTTCATGGTGGCAGAGACATGGCACATGGGAGAATGGGGCTCAGGAACAGAGGGAAAGAATGCAGAGGGCTGAAGAGATTTCCTTGGGCTTCCCTGAGCAAAACCCTTTCCATGGCTCTGCACCTTCCACCCTCCCATCAGCAACATTCAGAAATTGTTCTGGGGGTAATGCAAACCTAACAGCTCCCATTGAGCAGAAGTAGGTGGTTGTTTCCACTTGTCTTTTAGAAGATTCCTTTTTTCCTTTGGAAATCATTCTTCCTTTAATGTTGCAGGGGATTAAATGACAACTGTGCTCTTAATGTCACGGAATTAAGTGACAACTGTGTATCCTGAAGTATTATATGATTGAAAGCAGCTTAGAGTAAACGGAACAAGCATAGGAATTTGAATAGCTGAGAAACATAGAAAGGGTGCTGGGCTTCGCTCAGGAACCCTGGGTTTGGGTCATGGTTGTTGATCTTGGACAAGCCACTTTTTCTCTCTGAGCCTCAGTTTCCTAATCTGTAAAATGGAGATGATAATATTACCTCTACCTGCCTACCACGGTTGGGATGGTTAAATTAAATCCCATATGCAAATTCATTATAAAGTTCTGTGTCAGATATCATTATTATTATCATTATTATTTTGGCCATGAAGAAAAAAATTAGAATAGAGAAGTAGTTCCGTTAAATTATCACTCTCCTTAGTTCTTGCCCCATTTTCCCCTTCATTACCTAAGTCATGAACTTTGGGATCTCCTCCAAGGTTTACTGAGGTATGATTGATAAATAACAGTTATATATATTCAAGGTGTAGCATGTGATGATTCGATATACATATACGTTGTGAATTGATTACCACCATCAAGTTAGTTAACACATCTATCACAACACATAGTTACAATTTACGTTTGTGTGTGTGTGTGTGTGTGTGTGTGGCGGGAGGGGGGTGTGAGGACACTTAAGATCCTCTTAACAAATTTCAAGTATACAGTACAGTATTACAGGCACCATGCTGTGCATTAGATCCTCAGAACTTATTTATCTTACAGCTGAAAGTTTGTATCCTTTGACCAACATGTTCCAATTTTCCTCACCACTCGGACCCTGGCAACCATTTTGTATTCTCGGCTTCTATGAGTTTGACGCTGTTAGATTCCACATATAAAAGAGATGATTCAGTATTTTTTTCTTTCTGTGTCTGGCTTATTTCACTTAGGGTAATGTCCTCCGGGTTCATTTCATGTTGCTGCAAATGACAAAATTTCCTTCCTTTTTATGGCTGGGAATATATATACCAAATTTCTTTATCCATTCATCAGTAGGCAACTTAGGTTGTTTCCATATCTTGGCTGTTGTGAACAATGTCGCAGTGAACATGGGAGTGCAAATATCTTGTCTAGATACTGGTCTCATTTCCTTTGAACATGTGCCCAGAGTAAGATTGCTAGAAAGCATGGTAGTTCTAGCTTTAATTTTCTGAGGAAACTTCATACAGGTTTCTGCAATGACTGTATTGATTTACATTCCCACCAACAGTATACAAGGGTTCCCTTTTCTCCACACCCTTGTCAACACTTATCTCTTGTCTTCTTGATACTAGCCATCCTAACAGCTGTAAGGTGATATTTTCACTTCCCTAATGATTACTGGCATTGAGCACCTTCTCATATGCCTGTTGGCCATTTGTGTGTCTTCTTTGGAAAAATGTATATTCAGGTCCTTTACCCATTTTTAATAGATTTATTTGGGTTTTTTCTTTTTTTGTTATTGAGTTGTCTGAGTTCTTTATATATTTTTGAGATTAACCTCTTGTAAAACATATGATTTGCAAATATTTTCCCCCATCCCATATATTGCCTTTTCATTTTGTTGATTGTTTCCTTTGCTATGCAGAAGCTTTTTAGTTTGACACAGTCTCACTTTTTTATTTTTGCTTTTGATTCCTATGCTTTTGGTGTCATATCCAAAAAATCATTGCCAAAGCCAATATCCAAGAGCTTTTCTCTATGTTTTTTTCCTAGGATTTTTATGATTTCAGGTCTTACACTTAAATCTTTAATAGATTTCCTATAATTTTTTTATATGGTGTAAGATAAAGGTCAAATTTCATTCTTTTGCATGTGGATATCCAGTTTTCCCAACATCATTTATTAACGAGACTATCTTCTTTGCCATGTGTACTCTTGGGGCCCTTACATGCATGGGTTTATTTCTGGGCTCTATTCTGTTCCATCTATGTGTCTGTTCTTGTGCAGTTACCGTACTGTTTTGATTACTATAGTTTTGTGGTAGATTTTGAGATCAGATAATGGGATGCCTCCAACTTTGTCCTTTTTGCTTAAGACTGCTTTGGCTACTTGGGGTCTTTTGTGGTTCTATATGAATTTTAGAATTGTTTTTTCTATTTCTGTGAAAAATTCTATTATAATTTTTATAGGGCTTACATTGAATCTGTAGATTGCTTTGAGTGGTGTGGACATTTTAGCAATATTAATTCTTCCAACCCATACATTGAATATCTTTCCATTTATTTTTATTTTCTTCAATTTCTTTCATCTTTATCTTACAGTTTTCATATTTCTAATCTTGGTTAGATTTATTCCTAAGTGTTTTATTCTTTTTAATGCTATTATAAATGAGATTTCAAAAATTAATTTCTTTTTCAGGTAGTTTGTTATTACTGTATAGAAATGCAATTAATTCTTGTATATTGATTTGCATCCTGCAATTTTACTAAATTCATTTATTAGTTCTAACAGTTTTATGGTAAAGTCTTTAGGGTTCTATATTACAAGACAATATCGTCTGCAAGCAGTGGCAATTTAACTTCTCCCTTTTCGATTTGGATACTTTTTATTTCTTTCTCTTGCTTAATTGCTCTGACTAGGATTTCCAGTCTTTGTTGAATAGAAGTGGCAAGAGTGAGCACCCTTGTCTTGTTCTTGATCTTAGAGGAAAAGCTTTCTCTTAAAGGAGAAGCTTCTAGAGAAAAAAATTTCCTCTTTAGCTGTGGGTTTGTCAAATAGCCTCATTATGTTGAGGTAGGTATGTTCCTTCTATACCTAATTTGTTGAGAGGTTTTTATTGTGCAAGGATGTTGAATTTTGCAGATGCATTTTTCTACATTTATTGAAATGATCATATGCTTTTATCCTTCATTCTGTTAATGTGGTATATTCCATTTATTGGTTTGCATTGTTGAACCATACTTGCATTCCAGAGACAAACCTCAATTGATCATGGCGTATAATCCTTTTCATGTGTTATTGAATTCACTTTGCTAGTATTTGGTTGAGGATTTTTGCATCTATGTTCTTTGGCAATATTGGCCTGTAATTTTCTTTTCTCGTAGTCTTCTTATGTGGCTTTGGTATGAAGGTATTACTGACCTCTTAAAAATAAGCTTGGAAGTACTCCCTCCTCTTCAATGTTTTTTGAAGACTGTGAGAAGTGTTGGAATTAATTCTCCTTTAAAAGCTTGGTAAAATTTATCCATGAAGCCACATGGTCCTGGGTTTTTCTTTGTTGTGTGGTTTTTGACTAATGATTTGATTTCTTTACTCAGTTCTGGTCTGTTCAGATTTATTATTTCATAATGATTCAGTCTTGGTAGGTTATATGTTTCTAGAAAATTATCCATTTCTTCTAGGTTATCTAATTTGTTGTCATATAACTGCTTACAGTAGTCTCTTAAGATCCTTTGTATTTCTGTGGTATCAGTTATAATGTCTCCTCTTTCATTTATACTTTTATTTATTTGAGTCCTCATCCTTTTTTTCTTGATTAGTTAGACTCTAGTTAAAGGTTTGTCAATTTTGTTTAAAAACCAACTCTTCGTTTCATAGATGTTTTCTGTTGTCACTTAGGTTGATGCCATGTCTTCGCTGTTGTGAATTGTGCTACAATAAAAATGCAAGGGCAGGTATCTTTTTGATATGATGATTTTTTTTCCTTTGGATAGGTACCTAGTAGTGAGATTGCAGTATCAAATAACAGATCTAACAGTTCTTCGAGAAATCTGCATACTGATCTACACAGAGGTCATACTAATTTACATTCTCACCAACAGTGTATGTGTTCCCTTTCACCACATACAAGCCAACATCTATTGATTTTTAACTCTTTAATAATGGCCATTCTAATTAGAGTAAGATGGTATCTCATTGATGTTTTAATTTGCATTTCTCTGGTGATTAGTGATATTGAGCATTTTTCATGTTTGTTGATCATTTGTGTACTTCTTTTGAAAAATGACTGTTTCATGCCATTTGTAAACTTTTTTTTTTTTTTTTTTTGAGACAGAGT
>RJWJ010028351.1:0-21466 GCA_004363605.1 Indri indri | reverse complement strand
TATTGTTTTTAAGGCTAGTCAAGTGCAGTAAGGAGAAGGGGGAAAGGGTGAACAAGGAGTTCAATCTGTACCTGACTGTGAACCATCAGTTGAGATTAACTCACTACTTCGGACCAGCCTGTTTTTAATTTATTTTGAATAAATTCTCCCTAGATTGCTACAAGCCTTCAGTTAACTTCCAGAGTTTTGAAAGAGTTGATTCTTGTTGTTGTTGTTGGTTGGTTGATTTTCGTCAGTTTTTTTCATTGCTTTTATGAAGGAGAGAATTTTGGGGGGTCCTGACTCCACATTTTTGTTGACATCGCTCTCTATTCCTTTTTTTTTTTTTTTACTGACATTAACATATTCACACAAAATCTATTGCTTTTTAAACACGTTTAGAGTTTGTCTAAGGTTGACTTCATTGCCCTCATTGCACAACACCCACACACAGTAAAACGAAAATGAGAGATGAAAGAAAGTGCTTATTATATAACAGCAGCCTGCAAAGTGAAGCCAGGGGGATGAGGGCTGTGCTTTTCCAGCTTTCCATGGAGTAAACCTCGGAGAGTCGGAGAGTGGGAGCCAGTGCCTTTGTTTGTTTATCTGATTCATCAGGTATGTGGTCCTGCACGTGGCTAGTTTACATGCAACTTGCTGTGCAAGTTCAACAACCCAAGCTGTTCTGTACCTGGCTGAACAAGAATCATCCACGGATCACTCTCCGGGAGGTCTGGGCAATGTCAAATTGCTGTGAGTTTCCAAACCCTGGCAGTCATCAAGTGGTAACAAAGTTCCCAAACCAGCAAACTTTGAGCAGCATTTCCTAAGAAATTATCTTGAGTAAGCTAGTACTGCCCTCCATGACCACATTTTTAAAAACATCTATATTGGTTTTCTCTTAAATTTATGCATCACGGAACTATGTAATGCAGAAGTGAGGATTTCCCATATTCCCACAGGCACACAGATGGCCACTGTTCATATGTGTGCGATATATATGCTACCGGTTCCTTCTACTGTTGTACAATTATGTTTGCTTTATAAAAAATAAACTTATTCTACGTATGTATCTTGCAGCTTATTACTTTACTGTACATTTTCCTGAATGACATATGTACGTTTTCCTTATTTTTAACGGCCATGGAGTATTCCATTTCATATACTATATATGCAATATTTGTTAGCGAGTCCCTGTTGGTGGCCACCTAGAACAGTTTCCCTTTTCAAGCTAAGGTATTTATAATACACTAGAAGTAATTGGTGTCAACTCCATGCTGTGTGCCAAACCTAATAAGCACAGCAAAACTTGCCATCCAAGTGATTCTGTCAACACTTTAGGATGTTTCCAGTCTCTTGCTGGTACAAACATTCAACAATGAATCTGTGAGTTCGCCCTTTGGGCACCTGTATGTACCTGTGCACATCTGAAGAATAAAGTCCCGTGAGAGGAACTGCCATCTAAAGAGGGTATTTCAGTCTATTCTGCCACCTGCAATGTCCTCATCCGTCTGAGCTTGGATTTGGGTTGGGGGATCAAAAGTCATCATGAACCAAACCAAGATACAAAGTCGCTGGACAGTAGTGGCAAGTGTTCCAAAGCCAAGACATTGGAGATTCCTGGGCTATTCAGAAACTTGTGAGGCCAGTGCTAGAAGAGAGCCAGAAATATGGTGAGCACCTAACTTATTCTTTAACCAAAACACCTTTTCTTCCAATTTCTGCTGAGAACAAATTTTGGTTACAGCAAGATTAATAAAGGATGCTGAATTTTTACAAGTCATTTCTCTTTTCTGATTCCAATTGTTTTTCTTTTCTTTCCTTTTTTTCCTTAATTTTTTGAGACCGGGGTCTGGTTATGTTGCCTATGCTGGTCTTGAACTCCTGGGCTCAAGTGATCCTCCTGCCTCAGCCTCCTGAGTAGCTGGGACTACAGGCACATGCCAAACATTTTAAGCCAAATGCAACTTTAACATACGTTCAACTTCTATGATACTGAATTGCTTACGGGAGGAAAGAGAGAAGACCAGGCATTCTCGCCCACTGCTGCCCACTACCAACAAGCCTGACACAAGTCTCCAAGCGGAGGTTCAACACTGGCTTCTAGGACCAGTAAGCAATGGACTCAGTTCCTCCTTGACCGGATTCTGTAACTGTCCAGCAGAAACTTACGTGAAGCAGCTCAGTGCGAGCCTGCCCAGCTAAACTCTTATCAGCTTGATCTGTTATGCCCCTCTCTGCCCCTGAGTCCTGTAAGAACATTTCAAGAAAACCCCAAAAACATGCAAGACAAATTATGGTCCTCCCTTGGGGTGTCTTTAAAGCATTGGCGTGCCTGAAAGCTATTGATACACATAGTTTCTGAGGAAACAGCCTTTTAGGAAATGTAGCACAGACACTAACGATCCTTTAAGAGCTCCTTACCAATGAGAAGTCTTAGAATGTGAGAGAGAAGCGTCCAACTCATCAGGGGAACCTACCCACCCCGCAGCGGGTGCTCTGTACTGGCGTCCACCAGCAGAGGAGAAACTGGGGACATGCACAGTGTTTCCACTGAAAAACACTTGGCCTAGCGTTTCCATCCAAATAGAAATAAACCCAGGACTCAGAGTACACATTTCAGGGTTTTTTATTGAGATCTGGGAAGGGTTGATGGCGGTGGCAGCTGTGCTCACTGTCCCAGCTTGCCTAGGCCCTCTGCTGCGTGGGTGACGGCATTTGTGACTGTGTTGGTCACTGTCTCAGTGACCTCCTTCACCACTTTGTCCCCTGACTCCTGGGCCTTCTTTAAGGCATCAGCAATAGCTGTTGGGAAGAAAGAGGAAGAATGTCTGGGTGAGTCATTCGCTGGGCTGGCGTCCCCTGGAGCGGTTGTGGGACGTGGCAGTCTTACTGGATATGTCCCTGGAGCAGCCCAGTGGGACCGAGGGCAGCAGGGCTCCCTAGCGGAATGAATTCAGACCTGGTCTACTCGCCCACAACTTGCATTTCTGCAGTGAAGCGAGACTGACCATCTGCTCCTGGGTGTATTGGCTACTTATACTTCACCTTTCTGCAAACTGCCTGCTTGAATCTTTTGGCCATTTTTATATTGGGCTGTTACATTGGATTATCATTTTTATTACAAATATTTTTCATCAGTTTGTGATTTTTCATTTGGCTTGGTTTATAGTTTGTTGGGGTATTCTTTACTGTGGAAAACTTTGAAGTTTTATATTGTCAAATTTACCTAGTATTTCCTTATGGCTGCTGGGGTTTCTGCTGTAGTTGACAAGATCCTCCCGTCCCTGAGATTGCATCATAGTCTCCTGTGTTGCTACCATGGTCTGAGCTGTTTGTGTCCCCCAAGTTCACATGCTGAAATCCTCACCCCCAATATGACGGTATTCAGAGGCTGGGATTACTGCCCTTACGAAAGAGACCACGGAGAGCCAGCTGGCTCCGTCCATGCGAGGACACAGCTGGAAGTCGCCATCTAGGAACCAGGAAGGGGCCCTCAGCAGACACCTGACTTACTCTTGGACTTCCCAGCCTCTAGAACTGTGGGAAATAAATTTCTGTTGTTTACAAGCCACCCAGTTTATGGTATTTCTTTATAGCAGCCTGATTTAACACAATTATCATCTAACAATTTAATAAATTCATGCATTTAAATTTAAGTCCTTGATCCATCTGGAATCTATTTTGTTGAAAAGGAATGAGGCATACGTATGCTTTTTACATAGTCCTATTCACAGCACACATATGCACATATTTATGTAAATATGTATTCATATAAACATATGATTTTATATCTTATATGTTTTGTCCCGGCACCCTGTCACATAGTCTTGTGACCTTGTCTTCTTAACATTCCACAGAGAGGACTAACTAGATGGAGCTCTAGCGCAGAGCGGATTCTGTGGCCGCGATGCGCATGGATTATTGCACACCGGCTGAAAGGATGCAACGGCAGGGCAGGGTTGCACCTGGTTAGTCGAAGCAGGGGTTGGCCCCAGCACCCAGCTTCCCTGCCTCCCACCTGCCTCCCGCCTGCCTCACCTTTCTCTCCAACCTGCTTGGCGTGGTCCACCACCTCCTTCACCACTTCCTCCACGGCATGAACTGAAACGAGACAGGTCCAGAGTCAGGGCACCTGCAGGCCTAGGCGCCTCTGGACATCCAGGGTGAGGCTCCAGGATGCTGCCCCCAGCCAGGACAGGCTGGTTCACCGGAAGGACCCCCAGCCGCTTCCTTCAGAGATGCTGGGAGACAGCCGAGTGAGCCACTGGGGCACGGGGCCCCTGACCCTGCCTAGCGGGCCTGGAGTGCCCACGAGCCGGCCCTCCTGCCGGCTGGGGCCCGGAACCCAGGCCAGGCCTGTTTGCCAGGTCACAGCCCAGCAGGATGTGCGGGCTGTCCTGCCTCGGGTCAAATCTGAGGCCTCTTCCAACAAAACTAAGTCCCCCAAAGCAATTCCTCCAGTAAGAGGGAATTCTCTGCCCTCCTCCGGTGTGTAAGGTGTGGGTGGGAGCGTGCTAGATCAGAAAGATTTCGGCGTCAGAAAAATTGGTTCTAATTCTTACTCCACCCTCCACTGCTTGGTTTCCTCATCTGTAAAGTGGAAATAATGCAAAGCTAGAGGGCTAGTGAAAGATTAACGGGGTGGTCGACGCCGGCTGCAGAGTTACAAATGAAGCAAGGACGTATCTGCGGCCATTTCAAACAAGGATGGCAAACTCCAGCACGACCTTCTTCCCAGGAACATCTGACAGGAGAACAAGCCCTCCCGCACACAGTCTGGGCCTCTGCATTCGAAATGGGTTTCCAGGGACTTGGGAGAAATTGAAAATGTCCTTTTGACTTCGAACAGAATCAGACTTAGTGGCTTCTTAATGAAGAAATATTTGAAACTTTAAAGTGATGGCAAAAATAAAAATCCATCTTCCTTTTTCTGCATAGGCTATTTGGGAGAGGCTGTTTTGACACAGAAGGGCTCCTCAGGTCTCCAGAGGGAAGAGCCCAAGCCGCCAGTTGCTCACCCAGGACTTGGGTTGCCCCCTGTCCCCAGGAGCCTCCTCTGGGCTGGCCCCTCCTGGCCCTCAGCCACAGACCCCGGGGGCAGGCCGAGCCTGAGTCACGGCACCCGCTTCACGCTGAGCTGCCCTCCCGGCTTGCATCCCCGGCTGCGTCAGGTCCTGGTGGGGCTGGTAGGCAGGGTTCCCCACGGGGCCAAGGCCCTCTCCTGCCTGCTGGGATCAGCTTCGGACAGGCCCAGGTGGAAAAGAGCCCCAGGGTCCTTACCGGCTCCCTCGGTGGCCTTCTCAGTGCGGTGGGCCAGGCCCTCAGCGGCAAGTTTCCCCAGTCCTCCGAGCATCGTGTGGCAGCAGGTAGTAGCCAGGTAGGATGCGGGGGACTGGTCCAACGTGCTTTTATAGACGCCTCTGCTGCCTCTCCGGTTCTGGGGCACCGAGCCCCCGCCCCAGCCCAGTAGGAGCCTGGGCAGGTGAGTCAGCAAAGGCGGTGGCAGCAGGAAGAGGCTGGGCGGAGCCGCCCCAGCGGTGGGGTGGCAGCTTTGCTCCTCTGGCAGCATGCGATCCCCGCACCCCATGTCCTAGGGACCCTGTGAAGGACAGGGACAGGGAGCAGGGCCGAGGCTGGACAGGAGAGCCCAGCTCTGGACATGCCCCTTCCCCAAAGCAGGGGACCTCAGTGCTCTGGCGATGAGAGCACTTGGGGAGAGCAGCCCTGCCAGTCCCCTGGGTCCCAAGCTCCCCGAGCCTGGGCACTAGTGCGTACCTGGTGACAAGGCCTGGGACTTGCAGCCTGCTGCTAGGTGCGGCCTAGTCAGGGAGTTGGAGGTTGTGTGGGGCTGGGCACCTGGGCAGCCCCTCGAGTCAGGAACGCGAGTGGAAGGGGGCCACGGCCCCCCAATTCCGAAGGACCCTGGCCCTGCAGAGCAGCTGTGTGGCCATATTGGGCGGGTGGGGTGCTCAGGGTAGTGCCTTGCCCAGGGCAGAGGAGGACAAAGCAATGATCAGAAGTGAAATCACCCTGGCTTGCCGGTCAGCTGATTCTCACTCACGCAAGCACGCGAGTGGCCCAGTGCCGGGGCAGCCGGCAAATGAGGGAACCCGACCCTCTCTGCGCCTTGGGGCCCAGCCTCTCAGGGAGGCTCTGTGAGGTCAGCAGTGTCCCCCTACTCCCAGAGGTTCTGGAGGAGTAGACAGAGGACCCTACCGCCACTCAGGGAGGTGCTTCTGGCCCTAGCTAGAACTCCCCAGAAAGCAGCTTCACCGGCTCCTGGCACATCACATTCGCAGGGAAGCAGGCTGCTCCCAAGTTACTCAGGAAGGACAGAGATTCCTCAAGCCACCTGCCACATACTGCGTCCCTTAGTCACTAGCCCAACCTGTGCCTCAGTTTCCTCATGTATAAAATGGGGATAACCATCCATGACTTCCTGGCTATGTCACTTGCATGTGTTGGGTGGGACAAAGCATGCAAGCTCTTAACAAACACCTGTTCCCTTGCCCTCGTCACTGAGGTGCTAGGGAGGTGTCCCTTGGCAGAGAGCCCCAACCAACCAGTGAAGGGGCCAGGAAGTGGCTGGGGCGTGAGACTGCCTCGGAGCCGGAGCGCTGGGGGACGCGACCCCTGCTGGCCAGCAGTCGCGGGGAGAAGGCCCGGGCCTGGGGCAGGAGTCCGAGGCCACCTCCCCCCGTGCACGCTCCCTCATCCCTCAGAGCTGCTGTCCTGGGTGTAGTAGGGCCTAATTAGTGTTTACCGGACCGCAGGCCGTCTCCGCCTGGGCCCTAGGAGCTGAGGCCCTCTCACATGCCTGTGCGGTGCTGGGGGGCTCTGGGGCTATGGCTGGGCCCCTGGGGTGGGCATTGGGTGCAGCAGGACCTCTGGGTCACAGGCCACGGGGCCATCTCCCTTGGGCAGGGGTGGATCAGGGTGTGAGCTATTTGGAGAGGGCCTCTGAGAAAAAGAATACGATAATTGACTCTTATACGCTTTACAAATATATGTGTGTATGATACTATGGACCCAGAAAGGGCCATGAAATTGGGGTGCCCTGGAGCTCAAGCAGGTCCAGACAACCCTGTCCTCCTCTTGTTACAGCCAAATTCCAGAGTGTTCCACCCAGGGCACCAGGCCAGCACTGCAGGGGGTGGGGGTGCTTCTGGGACATGGCTGGTGGGAACTGGGCTGAGGGACCCCCTGGAACTGTCAAACCCCTTCTCTGTTTCCTCTGTGGCTGCATGTGTCCCCCCACCCCCACAGGGGTCCTCCCTGCACCTGTTCCCCTACAGATGTCACCGACTACCTCTGGGATGGCTTCCAGACCCTGTAGGCTCCTTCCCGCGAGCCCCCACCCTGGGGTATTCTTCCTAGTTTCCTCTCTCAGGAGCTCACCAGCCCCAGACAGGCCCTTGCCAGGGCTTGGCGACTCAGCAAGACTCTGGCCCAGTGCCCAGTCCAGAGCCTGGCTCCCCACAGCCTCAGGGTACCCTTTGCCCCTGATGGGCTGTTGTTGCCCCCTCCACACTGTCCCCTGCCCTGAGACCCTGCCCTTCTTTAACACATTGCCTTGCAGTGAGCACCGTGACTCCAATGAGCACACCACAGCCCCCAGTCTCCTGGGCAGGGCTGGGTCCCGACGTGGATCCCAAATGCCTGACGGGGAGGAGGCAAGACGCCTCGGGAGGCCAGGCTGCCCAGGACCAGACTCGGGCCCCAGGTGCTGGTGCTCTGGCCCAGGTCTAGTCCCACTTGGCCTTCCATCCCCAGCCATGACCAGCTCCCCATCCTCCCAGCCCAACCCAGCCTGTGTGCCCCAGCAGGCAGACCCCTGAGGGCTGGACCCTTTTCTAGCTGAAGAACCTGGGATAGCCCAAGACCCTCCTAACCATGGATGGATTCCGATCTGAGGGCTGGACTCGGTGACTCCTGCAGGGATTAACTTCACCTGCCTAATGAGGCTGAAGATGACTCAGGTGGGGCCCGCCCAGGGATTGCCTACCCTCCACCATCTCATCTTGGAAGAGGCCCAGCCCGCACTGGGCCCCGAGGGAGCCGCCCCGAACACAGGCACCCAAGTCAGCATATCCTGAGTCAGAAGGTCAAGTCCAGCCTCCCCTCGGGCAGGGAGAATCTGGCTTTGACGGGAGCAGACCAATTCTGCTAGTGGAATTTGCCCACAACCCAGTTTGGCAAAGGACCAGGGGCTGAGTCACCAAGTTGAGGAGAGCCCGTTTGCAGACAGCAACTTGCCAACTTGGCAGTTATTTCCAAAAAACAAATCGTTCATTTACAGTTAAATACTTAGGGTCATCGCATTTCTGAAGCATGACCATTTCTTGTTGATTTAAACCGCAGACGTCACAGGTGTCGCGAGTTTTGTGAGAGTCCGTCCTGCCTGCGCTTTCTCCCACCCCTGCTTCGTGGGCTTGAGGCCGCAGTGCGTTCTGTGCCCCAGACCCTGCACGAGCCGACCACGCTCCAGAGGAAGCCTTGCCCAGCCGCGTCCACGGTGTCCGTCCAGGTCCTGGCGAAAACCAGAGGACATCCTCCAACGGGTACCTGAGAAAAGGGACTGTTCACAGAGGCGTGGACAGAGTTAAGGACAGCAGTGAGAGAGGGAGAAGTGCCTGGGGACCAGCGATAGTGGAGCTGTTATCTCCCTGGGTGTGGAGGGCAGGAGAGGTGTCTGCAGACCCCGACGACGAGAGCTGGGACGGCAGGAGGGGATCTCCAGACAGGAGCCGCAGCCGTCAGCGGAGGAACTTGGCCACTGCCGCACCGCGCCCAGCAAGGAAGCAGCTGGGGAGTGACAGCCTCTCCTCCCCGCTCCAGTCTCCAAACAGTGTCATCCCCCATCGTCTGAATTCAACCAGGGCCACAGGGTGGGGGAGCCCCGGGGACGCAGTCCAAGAGGGCGCAGGCGGGGAGGAGGCAGGTGGCGAGCTGGCGTGGAGGGGCGCACGGAGAACGCCAGCTCCCCCGCCGGACTGCAGTGGGAACACGGCAGCAGCTCAATTCTAAATTGTCCCATTTCTCCTTCCTGGAACTCTACAGGGCACCGAGGAGGACAGAGAAGGAAAAGGAAAAAGACGAGAAGGAGGAGCCCGAAAGGGAGGAGGAGGAAGAGGAGGAGGAGGAAGAGGAGGAGGAGGAGGAAGGAAGGAAGGAGAAAGAAGAGGAGAAGCCCATCATCAACACATACATCAGACTTAACTTCAGAGAGACTAGGAAGCTGGGAAGATATGCAAACCCAGCCACAGATGCCACCAGCAGGACCGACGCAGGAAGCCGGGGAAAGGCAGAACAGGGCACAGGAGGGACCCAGTGGGTGGGGGCGGGGGGTGGTCTTGGCTGTTGCCAGCAAGGCTCATTCCCCGGAGGAGGACCAAGGAGAGGACCCTTGGTGTGAGCATGCAGATCTGGGGAAGCGAAGAAAGTAGGGGCAGATGGTGCCCAGGAAGTCCAGAAGTGTGGCATCTCAGAGAGCGCCACTTTCCCGGAGAGAAGGGAGCCCGCTGGGGAGGCTGCAACAGGGGAAAGAAGGCTGGTGGTAGAACCTTCCCCGGGCCGGTTGGGTTCTGAGAGGCAGAGGGGTTGTGGCTACACAAGTGAGCCTGACACTTTTGTGAAGGAAGGACAGGTGCTGAGGAAAGGAGCCCAGGTGCCCCTCCCTCAGATTCCCACGGAGCCCACCCCCACCCGGGAATCTTTCTGAGGTCTGGGAGATTCCACTTCATATTTGAAAGGTGCCACCGTGAATAGAGGGTCTCATGATTGGCAGGACATGTATCTCTCTTCCACGTCAGTAGGATAGTTTCCATACATTCCTCACCCAGACTCCCCAAACGTTCACTTCTTAGATAACCACAGTACAGAGATCAGAACCAGAAAATTGACATTAGCATGTTTAACTAAATTAAATTTAAAATTATTTCATGAAATAACTAAATTTTTTAATTTAACTAAATAAATTTAAATTATTTAAATAAGTTAAAATTAACATATTAGCTAAACTAATATGACCAGTTTTTCCACTAATGTCCTTTTTCTGTTCCAGAATCCCACGCAGGATGACACACTGTATTTAGTTGATATTTCTTCTTCATCTCCTGCAGGACAGTTCCTCAGTCCTTCCTCACCTCTTTCATGACCTTGACACCTGTAAGCAGCACTGGTCAGTATTTGTCGAAAGTTCCTCGATTTGAGTTTGATGTTTTCTCATGATTGGACTGAGGTTATGCATTTTTGGCAAGATGACCACAAAAATGATGTGCTGTCCTTCCCAGTGCATCACCTGACAGGGTTATGGTGTTGATGGGTCTTACTACTGGCAATGTTGAACTTGATCATTTGGTTAAGGTGGTTTCCGCTGGGTTTCTCCACTGTGAAGTTACTATCTTTCCCCCTTGTAGTTAATAAACATCTTGGGACAAATACTTTGAGACTATGCAAAATCTGTATCTCCTCAAACTTAAAAAAATTCTATTTTTAATTGTGGTAAAATATATATAATGTAAAATTTACCATCTTAACCATTTTTAAATGCACAGTGGGTACTGTAGGGTATATTCACATTGTTGTGCAACCAGCATCCAGAACTTTTTCATCTTGCAAAACTGAAACTCTATCCATTAAACAACTTCCCATTTTCTCCTCCCCCCACAGTCCCTGGCAACTACCATTCTGCTTTCTATTTCTGTGAGGTTGCTGACCCTAGATACTTCATATAAGTGGAATCATACAGTATTTGTCTTTTGTAACTGGCTTATTTCACTTAGTATGATGTACTCAAGGTACATTCATGTGTAGCATGTATCAGAATTTCTTCCCTTTTTAAGGCTGAACAACATTTCATTGTACGTATGACCATATTTAGTTTATCCAGTCAGGTTGCGCCCATGAACGTGGGTGTACAAATATTTCTTCAAGACCCTGCTTTCAATTCTTTTGGATATATACCCAGAAGTGACATTGCTGGGATCATGTGGTCATTCTATTTTTAATTTTTTGAGAAACTGCCATACTGTTTTCCATAGCAGCTGCACCATCTTACATTCCCACCAACAGTGGAACTAGGGTTCCAATTTTCTACATCTTCACCAGCACTCGTTATTTTCTTTTCTTTAAAAAAATAGCAGTCATTCTCATTGTAGTTTTGCTTTGCATTTCCTTAATATTAGTGATGTTGAGCATCTTTTCATATGATTATCAGCCTCTTACATATCATGTTTGGAGAAATGTCTATTTAAGTCCTTTACTCATTTATTAATTGAGTTACTTTTTAAATTGTTGAGCTCTAGGAGTTCTTTATATGTTCTGGATATTAACCTCTTATCAGATATGTTATTTGAAAATATTTTCTCCCATTCTACAGGTTGCCTTTTCACTCTGTCGATTGTGTTCTTGATGCACGGAAGTTTTTAATTTTGATGCAATCCAGTTAATCTATTTTCACTTCTGTTGCCTTTGCTTTTGTTGTCATATCCAATAAATCATTGCCAAATCCAATGTCATGAAGCTTTTACCCTAGGTTTTCTTCTAAGAGTTTTTATAGTGCTAGCTCTTATATTTTGTCTTTGATCCATTTTGAGTTAATTTTTGTAATGGTGTAAGGTACTGGTCCAACTTTATGCTTTTGCACGTGGACATCCAGTTTTCCCAACACCATCTGCTGAAGATTGTCCTTTCTCAATTTAATGGTTTTGACACCCTCAATGAAAGTCATCTGACAGCTCCTCAAACTTTTGCATACTAATTTGAGCATCTACCAGTGCACTTTATTTGCAATAATTATTCCTGGGGTTTGCCTAGTGGTGATTCACTATTGCCCTCTTTCCTCCCACATTAATTAATTGGAATTCTCCCATAAGAGGTGCCCCGTCTCCACATTTATTTAATCCATTATTTATTTATATTAGTGTGGATTCATGAATATTAGATAGTAATCTAATACTATCACTATTTACTTTGTTGCTCAAATTATTCCAGCTTTGGCCATTAGAAGTTCCTTCAGGTTTGCTCCTGTGTTCTTTCAACAAGCCTCTATTTTTAAAAAATTATTTATTTTTGTTTGTTTATTTTAGTGTTTTCTGGCACTCTAAGGTGTTCTGGGCTCATCTTGCATTTCCCATGCCCCAGCCCTACAATCAACCACTTCTCCAGAGAAACCTGGCCCCTGTTATTAAAGAATGGCATTTAGACACCAAGATCTGGTGCTACATATGCTCATTATTTCTAGGTGTCATCGTGTCTAGGAACTCTCAACAGACAGAGCTAGGAAATATATGTGTGTGTTTACTAACCCATTCATACGTATTTCTGTATCTATCAGTATATAAATTAAAAACCCATGCATCTACATTGATACCTCGGATTCCAATCCAGCACCACATGGGGTATTGGAATAGTGTTCCCCAGTCTTCATTTTTAATTTCTTTCTCCAACAGTGACAAACCCAGTTCTTACTATCTACAGTGTATTTACTTACGTGTTCAATTCTACTGTATGCAGAAAGTTGTTTCAGAATTGCTCACCTACAATCCTGTGAGGATCATATTTACTGACTAGATTACAGGATTTGTGCACAGTTCTTTTTGCCTTTAGCCCTACAGGATCCACTCAATATACTCTTCTCTAAGGTTACTTGGGTTTTTTTCTTTTCTTCCCCACTCCCTTCAGTGAGGCTATTTTCTTCACTTGCAATGGAGTTAGGTTCGTTTGTTAACATTTCTGCTCCATTTGAGGATCCCCGCCCACACATTCCAGTTGGTTTTAATTGTCTGTTTATATTTTGGGTGTGTGAACATTGCTATGGTTCTGAGAGTCAGAGCTACAAAAAAGACATACTCAGAGAAGTGTCACTCTCTTCTTGTCCCTGCTATCTTGTTCCCACTGCCCACTTCTTCCCATCCCTTCCCCACCTGCTCACTGTAGGGAACCAGTCTCTTTAGTTTCTGGCTTATCCTTCCTGCATTTTCTTTCCACAAATAAGCAGAGATGTGTACTTTCTGACAGCCTCTTTCATTCTTACAGGAAGGATAGCATACCATAGATACATACTTCACTTTTTTCTAACAGTGAAAACATACTTTCTTTTTTTTTTTTTGAGACAGGGTCTAGCTCTGTCTCACAGGCTGGGGTACAGTGGTGCAATCATAGCTCACTGCAACCTCCAACTCCGGGGCTCAAGTGATCCTCCTGCCTCAGCCCCCCAAGTAGCTGGGACTACAGGTGCACACCACCACGCCTGGCTAATTTTTAGGTTTTTTTGGTGCAGACAGGGTCTCTCTGTGTTACACAGGCTGGTCTCAAACTCCTGGGCTCAAGCGATCCTCCCGCCTCGGGCTCCCAGAGGGCTAGGATTACAGGCGTGAACCACTGCACCCAGTCAAAACATATTTTTAAATGTGGAAAAAGAATACACACCATTCGTTGTGAGCGCTGTGGCTCTGGCTGGCGTGGTGGGGGGGCTGTAAGGGAAAGTGCCAAAGCCACTGCAGTAAGACGACCGAGGAGCAGAAAGTGAAGTGATTTGCCCACAGTCATGCAGCAAGTCTGAAGTAAGAACTCTACTGGTAGGAAATGGCTGCCTCTTCATCCTCCTGTGCTGGTGGGGTCAGTGGACGTCCTGTCACTGGATCGGGTTTCAGTGTCTCAGACCTTGCCCCACCATGGAAAGCCCTTCTCACGAACCCCAATGAGCTGGAGAGGGGTTAGAAGACGGCTCTGAGACAGTCCCCTGCGAATCCGTTTTCAGCTACCAAGTGGCATCCACGCTTAACCAGGCGAAACATGATCAGCAAGTTGCTCGGATGGGAAAACTAGCTGGTTTGGTAAAAGAGCTGGCGGTTTAAGACCATCGGTTTAAGCCCATCGAGCAGCTGCTGGGGTTCACGCCCTCTTCAGGTTGATGCTGCCTGGGTGGCCACGTCTGGTGGCAAGTGCAGAGCCAGCGAGGGACTTTCTCACAGCTTACATAGCAACCAGAGATTCACAGCTACATCACTGAAGTGCTGATTCACATTTGTGCTTGGTTTCTCTGTATCTGTCCACAGGCAACAAATTCTTAAACATGTTATCTTGCAGGGAAAATTTGTGTTTATTTGTTTTAAAAAGTATTGGGAATCGGACTAAGACAATCGGTTTCAGAGAACCAGGAAATTTAGGTTTAAGCAATAGTTATAAAATTTTCAAAGCCAGGTAAGGCACATGCCAGAATTGGCCAACTGCATGGCATCTATCCTGTCACCCATATGGTGCCTGGAAATCTTCGCCAGTCACGTCCAAGGTCAGGATCTGTAGTTATAAAATACATTTCGGACCTAAAACAGTTCTTTTTGCAGATGAATGTGATTTCAACTCAGGACCTGTTCAAACGAATTTAAAAAAAAATTTTTTTTTGTTTTTAGACATCTAATTCTATAGATTTCAATTTTTTCTAAACTTCTTCTAAATATGACAAATGCTGGCAAAAAGAATTGCTTTTTTAATGTTGCAGTATTTAGGAGACAACAGCAGATATGGAAACCAGGTAGAAAAGAACATCATACTCACACCCTGGAATTCCAAATGAGGAAAGCCAAGCAATGGAACAGAGCAAATATTTTAAAATACAATGAAGTAAGTACACGAAAGGTGCTCAACATCACCTGTCAGGGAAATGTGAACCAAAATCACAATGAGATTGAGACGGTGCCATGGGAGCACCCGCTCCGCACAGCTGAAGACGATGCGGAAGGGGCTGCATTGAAGAGATGGCTCCATGTGAGCCTGAAAATGTGAGGACTTATTGTCATCTAGTAGGAGGATGAGAGGACAGGCATTAATGTATTCACTCAGCGGTGTTACCCGAGCACTCTGCTAGGCACTGGGCAAGCACCAAAATCACCTCACACCTGTTAGATGGCTAGCATAAAAAAGACAAAAGAAGCCAGGTGCAGTGGCACACGCCTGTAGTCCCAGCTTCTTGGGACTGAAGCAAGAGGATCTCTTGAGCCCCAGAATTTGAGGCTGAGGTGCCTCATAATTGCGTCTGTGAATAACCACTGCACTCCAGCCTGGGCAACACAGCGAGACCTCATCTCTAAAAAAACAACAAAAGATAATAAGTGTTGGTGAGAATGTGGAGAAAAGGGAACTCTTGTACACTGTTGGTGGGAATGTAAATTAGTACAGCCATTATTAAAAACAGTAAAAATTCCTCCCAAAATTTAAAAATAGAACGACCATATGATTCAGTATATCTCTCTTCTTGGTATGTATCCAAAGAAACTGAAATCAGTATCTCGAAGAAACATCTGCCTCCCGTGTTCATTGCAGCTTTACTCACAGTAGCCAAGATTTGGAAACAACCCAAATGTCCATCAGCAAACGAATGCGTAAAGAAAATGTGGTCTAGGCCAGGCAGGCGGTGTCCTACACTTGGGAGGCTGAGCAAGAGGATTGCTTGAGGCCAGGAGTTTGAGGCTGCGGTGAGTTACGATTTCACCACTGCACTGTAGCCCAGGCAACAGAACAAGACTCGGTCTCTAAAAATACAAAAAAATTATTAACTCAGATCCGAGATGTCTTATCAGTTTATCTGTAAATATTTCATTCTTGAGAAGACTTCTAGAGGACTAACAATAACCGAATAGCAGAAAATATTTCAGGAAAAGGAATGGCAGCTTCAATTGCAGATCTAAGACAAAAACAAAGGTGTGACTCAGGGTTGGGGAATGAAATATAAATGCTACATGTTTTCACAGCGTAGAGATGAGACAACAAACAGGAGGGAAGAAAAGGGAGAAGGGGAGAGAAGGAGAAAGTAGGAAAAATCTGCCCCTTGTGCCATCTGTAGTCTGATGGGAGTCAAAGCTGAAATCCAGTGGTCGGTGATTCAGTACAGTGATGTGAACCTAAAATAAAATCTTAAGCCCCCCAGCCAACCGAATGGACCCCCTCTTGTAACAGAGGTAACAGCCTGAAAAAGGGTAAAATGTTTTATGAGCTATATTTTTAAAACTCCCCCCACTCTTTTTTGGGAATTAAAACCTACACCCCTGCCCAAGGCCAATAATCAGAGGGGGAGGGGAATGTCCTTTGTTCTTTTTATCTCTGGAGCTGACTCAACAGATTCCAAGATTGTCTTTGCTGGAGATGGGATGGATCAGGACTGTCAGCTATGGTTAAACAGCAATAGCCTGAAGCTGAAAACCCTCCCTTTAAAAGCTTTGTATTTCTGCTTATAGTTAGGACGGTGGCACTTAGAGTCTCCATCCTCCTCATTTGCAAATAATAAATAATAAACCCCCCTTTCCTTCTCCTCAAGCCATTTGTCCTCATTCTTCTGATGTGGCTTTGGGGACAAGTACAGAGCTTTCAGTAACACTCTTGGTCAAGGAGACCCCAGAAATACCCTAAAGCTGAGTTGCTGGCCTGACCTCCCTCATCACGCCCCCTCCCTTGGAGATATCCTTTGTAACTCACTAACAGGCATAAGGATGCTACACAAGACAAAGCTTTAAACCACACCTGCAGGTCCTCAATTTACTTGACAGATCACTTGAGTCTGGGTACACGTCCAGTGGCTTTTCTCTGATTAGCAGACTTCCTTAACTTAAAACATTCCAAGCCTTTAGATAAAGCTTCATTTCCTTAACCAATTACAAATCAAAGAATCTTTAAACTCATCTATAACCTATAAGCCCAGCACCCGTGACCCCCGCTTCAAGATGTCCCACCTTTTTGTGCCAAACTAATGTACACCTTCCATGTATTGATTTATGACTTTAGCCCGTCTTCCTGAAATGTATAAACCAGACTATAACCTAACCACTGTGAGACCACTTGCTCAAGGCTTCTTGGGCATGGCTCTAGGCCATGGTCCTCGAACTTGGCTCAAAATAAACCTCTTTAATTATTTTACAGAGTTTGGCTCCTTTTCTATTGACAGAGTTAAATACAAGGAAAGCTCATCCTATTGACTGAAAATGGGCAGTCAGGAAGGAATGCTGTCCAGAGAGATTTATTCAAGGAAATGTCCTCTACTCTCAATGTAATGTTAGTGACTTTGTGTCTGGCTAGACGGGGAACTGGGATTTGGAGAATTAGGAATTTTCTGGGGGATTGGTAATGGAACACTGGATCTCTGGAGACCTGACTGAGATCCAACAAGGTATAGTGGCCACAGCCCTCTCCTCCTCAGCCAGTCTGGGCTCAACCAGCCTCAAGAACCTCAGTGGAAACAGGCCTGGGCACATATAGGCTCCCATGGGCTCCCCTGGCACTGTGCCCTCTGTGTCCCAGACATGGGCAAAGGCAAGTCCCACCTGGCCCTGTGCTCCAGGGCTTACCAGTGGAATAGCGGCACACAGGCACGGGGCCACGGGAGCACCAGCTCCGCACAGCTGGGGACAATGCGGAAGGGGCTACATTGAAGAGATAACTCCATGTGAGGACTTATTGTCATCTAGTAGGACGAGAGGACAGTCATTAATGTATTCACTCAGCGGTGCTGCCCGAGCGCTGTGCTGGGCACTGGGCAAGCGCTAATTAGTAGAAGGGACTTGGTTGCAGCTCCATCAACAACCATCACAGAGAAGCACATGGGAAAATAACGGATTAATTGATTGTGACTGTGAAAAAGAAGCACAAAGGATGTGAGAATGTGTTGCCAGTGGCCTGGCCCATTCCGAGTGTGTGAGTTTGCGTGTGCGTGTGCGTGCGTGCGTGCGTGCGCGCATGTGCACTTGCACGCAAGGCGGCCGGAAGGATGGAAGAGCAGGAGCCAGCTAGGCCAGGGGGGTTTCCGCAGAGCATTCCAGGCAGCAGACGCAGATGGAGACGGCAGGGGCATGATGGGAAGGGAAGTGAATAAAGAGCCGCGCGGCGGAGGCGCAGAGGGAGGGCACGCCGTGAGAGGAGGCGGGCCAGGACTGGCTCTTTCTCTAACCCGCTCTGCCCTACTCAGCAAGCTGGCTCTTCCGTAGGCTTGTCCCTGCTGTGGCTGTACGTGGCTGCTACAGTTCCAGGATCCTGTCTAGCCTCAAGATGTCCAGTGGAAGACAAAGGATGCTTGTCTTTTTTTAAGGCAAGAAAAACCTTTCCTAGAAGCCCTGTAGCCCCCAAACCTGACCTCTCCTCTCCTCGGCCCGCGCTGGGTCACACCCCATGCCTAAGGCAATCACTCACAGGGAGAACAAGTGAGGTCCCCCCACCGCCGGGGGGTGGGGCTCTTATCCCTACCCCCGAGTCACGCAGGGGACGGACGCTGACCAGAAAGATCTTGGGGCTTTGCTAGTTCGGCCCCACCAGCCTCCCTGGGCGGCCCCGAGGCCGTCTCTCGCGACCCCCGCGCCCGGATGCAAGGGCTCCTAGAGACACTGGAAGCGCCCCCGCACTGCCCCAGGTGTCTCTCCCAGGACCTTCTCTTGGAGCCACAGGGAACAGCCTTGGCTCATTTTGCAGACTTGGGGAGACCTTCTTTTGGGGGCAGTCTGCAATGACAAAGAGCTGAGCATGGGGTCGGACGCGGCCCCGGGCGAGGTTGGGACCTGTGTCCCGCCCAAGGGCGAGATCTCAGAGCGTCAGCCCCAGCGAGGCCTGGGCTGGGAGCGGGCTTGGAGACACTGCCGCCTGCAGGCAGGCCCCGGAGGGCCCGTAGAGCCGGCCTTGAACGGGCTTTCGAACCGCTTTGTCTCTTAAATCTTCCCCGAACTGAGAAATGCCGCGTAGTCAGTATTTTTGAATTGAAAAGGGAAGTCTCCGAGTGCACCTGTGAGATCAGATCATAGGTGGAGGGAAGAACGGTGCGACGCGCGGAGGAGGGGAAGAGGAGCCGGGCGTGGCCGCCGAGGGGTGGGGGTGGAGGATGAAGGGGGACGGCGCCCGGGCTGGGCCTCATCCTGTGGGAAGGTGAGTCACCCATCAGCAGGGCGCACCCAAGACCGGGGTCGCGTGCGTGGACACGTGCCGCGGTGGGAGGGAGTTCGGTTTGCTGGAACCCCAGTCCTTCGCGGACCCGCGTTCTGGCCCTGAGGCTACTGGTCCGTCTCCAGGGAAGGGGCACTTAAGGGAGGAGGCTTGTGCTCACGCGCGCGCACACAACGCCCTGACCCCGCGCTGTCCGCCCCCGTGCACGACCCCGTGCGCCGGAGCCCCTCCCCAGAGGGCGGGGCCGCGCCCGACCTTACAAAGCTGCGGCGCGGCGCCGCCCGGGGCTGGTGCAGGGACCGCGTAGACCTCCGGTGGGCCGGGTTGGGGGAGCGAGCTCCGGAAGCCGGGCTATTGCGACTCCATGTCGCTCCCGCAACCTCCCGCCGCCTGAGGTCGTTATGGACGGCGGCACTGGCGCAGCTCGTAGGGAGAAGTTCCCAAAGCCCCAGCCCTTGCAGCACCCCCGGCCCAGAGCTGAGACCCTCGAGGATTTGGGGACTGAGTAGGGCTGGGCCCTGGAGCAGGGGGCGTGGCTTTGGAATCAGGGGCGGGGGCTGGGGAGGAGCACGTACCTAGATGGGGGTTGGGCTGCGGGAGGCGCCATTGAGGGGTGGGAACCGGGTTCCTTAAACGGTCCGTCTGGGTTTCCAAATTTGGGGGCCAGGACTCTGGATGTGGGAGCTCTGCTCTTGGCGGGGGAGGACTGGGCCCGGTTTCCGAGGAGGCATGAAGTGGACACAGGATGGAGCATGAACTTTAATGTGGGGGCAGACCAAGGAGGCAGCTGGTGACCAGAGTGCGGGGCCAGGCTCGGCTGCATAGGGCCTGCAGTGGCGTCACCCTGTCTCCCTCTGTCATTTCATGAGGCCTAATTTTTTCGCGAAACCTGAGTAGGTGTCAGAGGCCTGCTTAGCAGTCTTGTCGATGGTTTCCTGGGTGGAGCTGGCCAGCTGGTCCATGGCTGGGGAGGGAGAGGAGAGGTCAGGGTGTCCATGCAGGGTTAGCATGGCCAGGGTCTCTCCCCGGGAATCCTGCCTTGGGGCACTGTGGGCAGAGGGGCCTGCAGAGGAGAGGGTGTGCCTGGGCTGGGGGTGTGTTGGAGCTGCCCACCCTCCCTGCCCTCCAGCCCCACCAGACCTTGTTGCCCGGCCTCTGTGGCCTGATCCACCACCTGCTGAGCTTTTGCTCCGGCTGTTGTCACTGAAACAGAGAGATGTGACCTTGAGCCCCTGTTGAGGCACCACTGACCACAGGGGTCCCCACCATTGTTGCACCCCCTATGCATTTTTTTTTTTTTTTTTTTTTTTTTTGAGACAGAGTCTCTCTTTCCTGGGGCGAGTGCCGTGGCGTCAGCCTAGTTCACAGCAACCTCAATCAAACTCCTGGGCTCGAGCAATCCTACTGTCTCAGCCTCCCGAGTAGCTGGGACTACAGGCATGCGCCACCATGCCCGGCTAATTTTTTCTGTATATATTTTTAGCTGTCCAATTAATTTCTTTCTATTTTTGGTAGAGACGGGGTCTCGCTCTTGCTCAGGCTGGTCTCGAACTCCTGAGCTCAGGACGATCCGCCCGCCTCGGCCTCGCAGAGTGCTAGGATTACAGGCGTGAGCCACCGCGCCGGCCCCCTATGCATTCTTTAGAGTAGTTTGTCCTATAGTCCCAAGGGGTGGATGCCAGTGAGGTGACGTCCCTTACCCAAGGCCTCCCAGCTAGCAAGGGGCATGAGCCCTTTTCAAGCCTCTGAAGAGTTCTTGTTTATTTATAATGCTGGGCTCCTCCCCTCTGGCCGGCTTCCCTTCCCTTCCCCAGGCTTGCTGCGAAACTGTGGGACAGAGGAAGGAAGGTGGGGCAGGGCCAGGCTGCAGCTGGCATCTGGGCTGTGGCTGCTGCTGGACATTGCCCAGGAAGACCCCCTTTAACAACTTCTCCCCTAGAGGCCTGGCCCAGATGCCTGAATCCCCATCTTCAGTGCACTTGGCCTTGGGGCCTCTGCTTTTGCCAAGCTCTCTCGCCACCTCCTCCCTCCTGAGGCCCGCCCCAGAGAGCACAAAAGCAACAAATGCCAGTGCCTTCTTGGACAGGCAGCTTAAGGCATTAGGATACCAAGTGCAGGAAGGAGCTGAAACTTCCAAGGTCAGGCCGTCTGTTCTGGACCAGGGTTTCTGCCTGTGGTGAGGGAAGTTTTCCAGGTGGGTCAGCCTGCTGGGTGGGCTGACGGGGCTGCGTCCTGCAGAGATCCATCCTTGCTGCCAGATGGCAAAGGGCTTGCTTTACCCAGAGCCCATCCTTGGGAGAGGGCTAGGCTGGTCCTGGGTGTGCTCACAGAGGGTGTGACCTGACCCATCAGAACGCCACAGAGAAGGAGCCTTTGCACCCAGCTCACAGATGGGAAAAGTAAAGTCTGGAAGGAAGGGTCCTACAGACAGAGTCTTCCTTGGTGGCATTGTAGTCTCACCGTGAGAACTGTGGGCTTTCCCTGGGGCACTGATGAAGGAAAGGGTTGGTTAGGACGGTGTCTCTTGACTGGGATATGGGGAGGAGGATTGAGAGCTGGAGTCCCA